>JBBPMJ010000165.1:0-57243 GCA_038090255.1 Austroboletus niveus
TCAGCCGGCCCTCACTACACGACACATAAATATATCGTGCATCAGACTCGAGAATCACAGTATTATATGTACATTAAAGTGACTAGAAAAATTTCAAGTGCATCAGTACAGAGAAAATTTGAGTGACAAGTGAATCATGGTTTTCTGTCTCTATCTCGACCGTACCAGCACTTGAGTCAGTGCCAAAAGTAGTATATCGGGAGTTCATTGTTATCTTTACAGCATATTATGGTAATGATAATAAATGTCACTCATCATCGCTCCCACCACTGTTAGACTGCTCATCAATGCTTGTGCCAATGTTTTCGTCATCGCTTTCATCAATGCCAAGTTTGCCATCATTCCTGCCAGCTTGAGAACCTGATGTCTTGACGGCTTGACTGTTGGCAGTTAGCTTTTGCAATGGCTTCTCCAGTGGTCTGAGCTTTGGTTTGGTGTGTTGAAGTTTCCTCCCCTCCCGCTTCACTTTCTCACATTCCTCCTTCCACAGAGATATCTCCTGCTGGTATGGTGCCCTCTGTGCCTTGTTTCTTTTAATTCGCTCTTTGTTTGCTTGTTTTCATGCCTTTCCCAAATTAGCCTGTTCTTCCTGCTCAACTCACTGAACTTTCCGTGTGACTTCCTCTTCTTCAGCCATCTTTTGATGGTCAACCACACATTGATAAAACTCTGCATTCTTTGGTTTTCACCTCCATTCAAAGTACCTAAACTAGTCCATATTTGGTATATCTCAGAGGTTGTAATTTTGATAAGCTCATGATTACATCCTGGACCACAGTCAAACTGGCATTGATCTGGCAGACAGAAAATCATTGTATTCACATTAAAATCATAACAGAAGTGTAACTAAGAGTCATGTCCATCAGCACCAAAGGTTTTAAAGCTCAGAAAAAATCAATACATTGTTTTAGAATAGATATGGTTGAATTTACATAGCTTTTTGAGACATCATCAATGGTCCCTCAGAGTAAATCTATGTCAAAATACAATACAAGGTAGTCTACTATCATGCAATAAATATATGAACTAGCTTTTGAGGTGTGTCGATGTGGATGTGGAGTTGTGTGTTGTTGATTCAAGTGACAGTCGTGACTCAAGTGATGGTCAATGACTGTACTATGTGTACCCAAGATATTGGCCCTATGTCGTTTTTTCTTCTTCTGATGTCCTGGCTGACTTCAAGTCGATCAAGCTCGATTGGTCATTCCTGGCTGCTAGCTCTCCTGGTTGATCAGGCACAATGATCGGAACCCGTTCTCTTGTTTCCATATTTCCTCTCTATCAGGACTCGATGAAAGGTCCTAGGTTGCCCTAAGGTTACTTGCAAAGACAATGAATAAACCGAAAGTAAGGAGCTCCTATGATGAGCCTCTGCCTTATATACATGAGTACGTGGTCCGTGCGTGTGATATAGGGCAGGCAAGATCTCCTACTATGGTAATAGTCTGTGGAATGACGGTAGAACATCGTGGAATGATATCTACACGTGATATGGATGAGTAAGAAGTCACGTGAGAGTGTAAGTATAAGTAAGCGAAAAAGATCATGACATTACCCCCTTTCTAAGGGCTCATGTCCTCATGAGTCATTGTGATAATGGCAGTAGGGGTCCTTGCAAAAGGACCAATGGATCTGGGAATGGGGGACTGGCTCGGGAATAGGAGGAGGAGCAGGAATAGGGCTGGACATCGGTGGGGTGTATGGGTGCAGGATGGACTCATGAAAGACCGGATGAATGGTTCTCCATTTGTGTGGCAAATCAAGTTTATATGAGGCTATACCAACCTTGGTAAGAACCTTGAAGGGACCATATCGTTTCTGGTCAAGTTTCTTCATAGGTCGGTTGGTGTGGATGTGAGTGGCTTCGAGCCAAATGAGATCTCCAGGTTTGTAGTCTGATACAGGGCGTATGGAGCGGTCGTAGAACTTCTTCATATCTTCGTTGGCTAATTTCAGGGCTTCAGCCGCTTGGATGCACAGTGTCGTCATTTGTTTGGTGAAGTCCGTAGCTGACTCACTGCGAATAGACGTGCGACGATCCTTGTTGACTCATGGTTCATGTCCATAATTAAGCATGAATGGGGTTTGTTGAGTTGTAGAGCGGGGGTTATGGTTGTGTGCGAATTCGGCCATAGGGAGCCATTCCTTCCAGTCGCTCTGGCGGTGATTGATATAGATACGTAGGTATTGTTCGACCCACGCATTGTAGCATTCTGTTTGTCCATCCGTTTGAGGATGGAAGGCTGTGGAAGGATTGGGCGTGATGCCAAGAAGTTTCTGGAGTTCGGTCATGAAGGTGGATACAAATTGGGGTCCCTGATCCGAGATAACCTTGGTTGGGAGACCGTGGAGCTTGAAGATTTCGTCACGGAGTATGATGGCGATACCCTTGCTGTTGATTGTATCCTGAACGCCAAAGAGTCGGATCATTTTTGAGAAGCAGTCGACTATGACGAGAATGGTATTACTTCCATGTGACTCTGGAAGCGGGGATATGAGGTCTAACGAAATGTGTTCCCATGGTTGACGTGGGATTTCATTTGTTTGCAGAGGGGTGTGCCTAGGTGTCGTAATAGCTTTGTTCTTTTGACATTCCTCACATCCTTTGATGAACCTTTTGACGTCCTTTGCTGGCATCGGCCAGTAGTAGTATTGCTCCTGGACCTTCCGTGTGGTAGCACGTATCCCTGGATGTCCAGCCGTAAAATGACTGTGAATGTTGGTTAGTATGTCGTTTCGGAGTGTATTGTCCTTTGGTACATAGAGGAATTCTTTGAAATATATAAGAGAATTGCGAATAGAGAATCGATTATCGTTTTGAGCAAGTGCTCGTACTACTTTAGAGTCTTTGAGATGTTGTAAGTCTGTTATTCTTTGTGAGATAGATGAAGAGGATAAAAGAGTTTGTTCAGCTACATGCATTGCTGCTAGCATATGCATGTCCATAGCATTCGAATAAATGTCTATATTAGAGGTGGGAAGAGCGTTAATATTTATAGAGAAAGAAATAGAATCCTGGTCGGATGTCGGCGCGTTCTCCACAGCCGTCGACATATGATTCTGCTGTAGAAGAGAGGGAAAAACTGTGACGCTTTTATTGTTGTCCTTCACCCCCTTTTCAAAGTCTGACCTCTGGGACAGAGGGTCGACAGGATTGGTTTTTCTGGAACAGTGGACAAGAGTATAGTGGAATTCCTGCATGATCTGATTCCAGTGAGCTTGTTGTCGGGAGAGGTCCTGTGGGACAGCGAAATAAGTGAGATTTTGATGATCTGTAAGGATTTCGAAGGGAATGTGGGCGTCTAATAAATATTGGCGCCAGGTGGTAACGGCTTCGATGATGGCGGTGAACTCTAAGTCAGCAGCGTGGTAGTTCCGTTCCGCGTCAGATAGCGACCGCGACAGATACGCAATCGGATGCCAGAGTCCATTCTGGTGTTGCGATAGAATGGCCCCGAGTCCTATGCCTGAACCATTGGTCTCAATCCGGAAGGGATCGAAGTCAGAGGTGAGTGAAAGGATGGGTGCGTTAATAAGCGCATCCCGAAATGTGTCGAATGATGTTTGACAGGCAGTATCCCACTCGAAAGGGTTTTTCTCGCTGGTAAGGTGATTGAGTGGTTTTGCTATAGCCGCGAAGTCTTTGATGAAACGACGGAAGAAGTTGAGAAATCCCAGGAATGAGCGGACCTGGGTACGGGAGGAGGGAGTCGGCCATGTGCGTATGGCATTGACTTTAGTGGGGTCGGTGGCAATTGTTCCGTCTGAGACGATGAGTCCTAGGTATTCGGTTGTGGTGGTCTCGAACTTGCATTTTGTGTGTTTGAGTGATAATTTATGCTCATGGAGGCGAGACAAAACCTCTCTGACGATATGGCAGTGTTCATCCAGAGTTTTGGTGAAGACCAGGATGTCATCCATATAGACAATGACGACTTCTTTTGCGATGAGGTCATGCAAGATGTGGTTCATCATTGTTTGGAATGTTGCTGGAGAATTGATGAGTCCGAAGAACATGACGAGGGGTTCGAACAATCCTTGATTTGTGCGAAACGCCACTTTCCATTCGTCACCTTCTTTCATGCGTACATTATTGTATCCCCAGTGGATGTCCATCTTTGAGTAAAACTTTGCTCCTCGGAGTTTTTGAACGATTTCTTCGATGAGCGGAAGCGGGTATTGGTTTTTGATGGTTGCTTCATTAAGTTTTCGATAGTCTTGGACTGGTCAGAGCTTGCCATCCTTCTTTTTGAGGAAGAAGAAAGGGGATGCGAAGGGTGACTTGGAGAGGCAGATGCGTCCTGTGGATAGATTTTCTTCGAGGAATGTGTTGAGTTCTTTTTGTTCTTTTAATGAGAGTGGGTAAGTTTTGCAGTTGACCTTGTGATCACCGGGTTTTAATTCGATCGCATGGTCCCAGGGTCGTCAAGGTGGTAATTCATCGAATGCTTCTTTGGCGAATACATCACGGAAATCGTGATATTCAGCTGGGACCACTTGTTCAAAAGGAACATCTTGTTTTCCTTTATTGGTGGTGGCGGCCAGGTCTGTTGCCATGGTGGCGATATATTTATTTTCAATCTGGAAGACTCGGTCTTCTGGTTCAACATCTTCGTACTTCCATAGGGGTGTGGTTTCCGGTGTAAAACTGAGTTCCTTTGTCTGCCAGTCGATGCGGGGGTTGTATTGGCGTAACCAGTCAAATCCAAGGAATACCGCTTGTGATGATAATCGTGTCACTGAAAAGGGGATAGTGGATTGATGGTCTCCGATAGCCACTTTCAGATCGACGTAATGCATGATTGCGCCTTCTGTGTTGGCAGTTCCATCAGCGTTATAGACTGGTATGGCTTGAGGGAGAGGTTTTTGCTCGAGTTCGTGTTCCCGCATGAAGTCGATGTCAATGGCCAATGCCATGCATCCTGAGTCAATTAGCGCAATTGCGTCAACCTTTTTGCCAGAGTCGGTTTTGAGGGTAACTGGAATTTCGAAGGCATTGGGTGATGGTTTCTTGGTTCTATATCGCGGCTTCTGAGTGAGCTTGAGAAGTATGAATTCGGCGGCATCGTGGGAGGCATTCCGGAGGTCCACGATTAGCTCAGCATTTACCTCAGAAAGTCGGGTATCGTGGACAAATGCTCACAAATGAGTGATGAGGCGTTCGTCAGGGGTGTCGTTGGCAATTTGTTTGATCCATTGCATGGACCAAGGCTTAACCGTAGATTTCCATCCGCGATCCTTTCTTGTAAGGATGGTTCGCAGTGGAATTGCTTCCTTTCTACTTACAACCTCAGTCTTTGTCTGCTTTTTGATTGCATATTCCCTGGATGGAATAGAGGCTGTAACGCCCAGAAGGGGCGAAGGTACATTTGGCTGTTGCATAGCCAGCAAACTAGGACTTTGGTTGCTTTCGCAAACTGAATCGGAGATCTCTTCTACGTCAAGGAGAGAGAATTTGTTAGTGGAGCGAGAAGGGGAATTAAGCACAGTTTTAGGTACTGCCGCACTGTCCTTAGGCTCTGTAGCCCAGGCGCCCCTGACCGTAACATTACAAGTACAAATTCTGACTGATGACGTACCTTGAGAACGAGGCAATCTCATTCCTCGTCCTCTTTGACAAAATCCATCTCGTCCACTTCTCGAACTGCAGTCTCCAACTCTTCCAAAGTCGAGTATTCAATGTCGAGTCCGCGGACTTTGATGTTCCTTGAGCCGGAGCTCTTTTGAGGATGATTGGCACAGGGCCACGTGGATGTCTTGCCTTCTTTAGCACACTGGAAGCAAGTTCCAGTTGCTCGCGCCTTGGATAAATCCATGGGAGTGCCTCAGCCTCCAAAGACTCCTGTAGTCTCTGGGGTCGCGGTGTGAGGCTCAACTAGTCTGGTGGGGAATTTGACCTTGGGTCGCGGCGTTCCACTGGTTATTCCTCGTTTTTGTTTGGCAATCTCTGATAGTAGTTGTCTGGCGGCGGTGAGTTGTCTAGACCATTCGGCATAGCTACCAATATATCTCGTCATCATCTCCATGTTGGATCATTTGACTTGTTCAACGAGTGCATTGCGGGCATTTGTTCAGAGGAGCCTTATGAGTTGTTGTCCATTGACAATCTTGGACCATTCGGCGCACACAATAAGGTTTTGTTGTTTGGTGAGGAAATCGTCAATCGTTATTGTCCCCTGTTTGAGGTTCAACAACTCGGTTTCAGCTCGAGCGGCTTCATAGACAGGTTTGAAGGTAGGGTCGACGAAGGTTTGGAAAAACGATCGGGCGGTGTAGTCATTGTAGTCGATGTCTTTTTCGATGAGGAGGGTAGCGAATTCTTTGGCGGGTCCGTCAGCACAGAAACCAAGGAACATTTTGATTTCCTCGGCGTCAGTGACGGGTCGGTCGAAACCTAGTAGGTAGAGTTTGAATTTTGCTCTCCATTTTGTATACTCTTCTGGTTTCCCAGTGAATGGCAGAGGTTTTCAACATATGACTTCCCGATTTTGACTGTTTTTGGTTCATCGTCTACGTCAGGCGCTTTGTCTTTCTTTTTTGATGGGCCACTTGGTATGGTTGGAGGCGTGGCGGTATAAACTCCGTGTTGGGCCACGTGTTGCATATATGCGGCATATTGATTTCAGAATTCTGCAAACGTCCCAGCCAGGGGCCAAGAGCGGAGAGGAGGTGATGTGGGATTGGAGGTAGATGTGAATGCTTCAGTCGCCATGATTTGTGGGGTATCACTCTGGGAGGAAGCGCGACTAGCGATTGGTAAGGGGTAAGGATAACCAACTGGAGTGGTTCGGTCTCCAGGAGGCAGGTGCAGTGGTCTGCATGGAACATGTGGGGTATGTCGGGGTGACAGATCGTCTGAAATGGTGGGCAACAAAAAATAGAAATCTGTAAAGAAAACTACTTTATGTCCTTTTTACCACTCTTCCTTTTCCGTGATTTCGGCTTCTGAAAATAAGGGGTTGTTCTGCGTATTATCTGGTGGTTACCCAGTCGCAAGCACTTATGCGGGGTGAGGGGATTGGGATTGGATTGGAATATGCGTGGGAATATCAGGCGTATACGTTGAGTCTGGTATAATGGGTGATGAGCTCGATGTCTTCCCAAAGATCGCGCCAGAGTGGTTTAGTAGTCGGAGTCAGAGGAGGTCGTGAGAATATTTCTAGGCGTTGTCGTTCAACTTCGCCAAGTCGATGTGACTGGATAACCGGGTCCGCGATGCCTGGGGGCAGGTGTGAGAGCAATAGGAGAGAGGGCTGCGAGAATGTATTGATTGGGTAGTGCGGAGTCATTGTCGACTGTCCCTTCATCAGAGTGTAACGATGGTTCATAGACAGTTTGCTCGTCATCAGATGAAAGGACCTCTACATCTGTCGTGGAGCATAGGGGTTGGAGAGGAAGGGACAGCTGCGGCTCTGGCACTACGGCAACTGGCTCGACAGCAATGATGCGAAATGCGAGTTGGAGGTAGGTGAGAAGAAAGACTAATACAAGTCCTTCTAAGAGCATGCAGATGTGGCGGACCAGGTCCAAGGTGGATGAAAAATAATCCAGCATATGATCTTCCTGATCAAACTGATACAGAGGAAGAACAAGGCGATGAGTTTTTCGATGGCTTGGTATATACGCCTGGCGTAAACCGTTAAGGCCGGTGATGGAAGAGCAAGGACTTGTTGCCATCGGTTTGTATGGCAAGGACGCTCTGCTGCCAGTGTGATAACTCAGCGACTCAGACAGCCAGAGGGCAGGACATGAAGCAGGGAGATGAGGTGTCGACAAAGTGTGGACTGATGCAGTACAGCGAGAGTATGAGCGACAGTGAAGGTTGGGGTAGAAGTCAGTGAGAGGAGGGGATAGGTGGTTGACGATGTGTTGACAACACGATGAGTGAAGTTCGAATGACGGCAACATCGGTTGGGCAAGGTAGGAGGTGACTTTCGGTTTTATATCAGAACTCGATGAAAGGTCCTAGGTTGCCCTAAGGTTACTCACAAAGACAATGAATAAACCGAAAGTAAGGAGCTCCTACGATGAGCCTCCGCCTTATATACATGAGTACGTGGTCCATGCATGTGATATAGGGCAGGCAAGATCTCCTACTATGGTAATAGTCCGTGGAACAATGGTAGAACATCGTGGAATGATATCTACACGTGATATGGATGAGTAAGAAGTCACGTGAGAGTGTAAGTATAAGTAAGCGAAAAAGATCATGACACTCTCTCGCTGTTTCTCGGATCACGCCCTCGATCCTGTGATAACATTTCAACGTCACATCAGGGTGGGTCCTGGTGGGCCCAACAAGAAGGTGGCACATGCATGCCAGTGGTAAACGGATCTCCGAAACTTGGAACGACCAAGCGTGTAGGTTTGCATATAAACCGAGCACGCACGTTGACTAATTCGTTTATTCGACATCACCTTGACGGTGTGCGTTCAAAGAAGACTGTCAACGTGAGGTGTATGGTCGATATCCCCGACAGGCTAGCGTCGGCGTTTGGTTGGATTAGAGATGTCGTTCGATTCCTCGTCTCAATAATGACATAGATTTATATGTCCCCAGTGAGTGTGTCCTGGTAGGTCGAACGAGCTACTATCGGTCATTGCTAGTCATGGTGTCGACGTCACGGTGACTTCGTAAGCGATGGAACGCTCTCGTTGTTTCACCAGTACAGTTCGCCTTAACGCAGCTAGGAGAAAATCATTTTACACCGGCTACCAAATCACTAGTAACTGTACACAAATGACGATGGAACACACGACAAGGGGAAAAATCTGAGCGGAGAATCATCTATCTTCTTCGATACTCCTTATTTGGAATTATAAGCACGCACAGCGAACAGAAACTCCAGCACAAGAAAGAAAAGGTCATAACCAAAGATTTCTCGTCGACGATACAAGTACGCGAACTACTAGTTGGCGACTTTGCCGAGAGGTGTCTTTGCCATCACGCTGATTACCTCGTACAAGGCCTACATCACGCCGCAGGTCAGATTTTGATTTTATGAATGGGAGAGGAGCTTACGTCTGCAGCTGCTATGGTCGTCAATTCAGCGTTGGTATCGTACGCAGGGGCAACTTCCACGATATCAGCGGAGACGATATAAAGACCATCTAGACCGCGCAGGATGGTGCGCAGCTCGCGCGTCGACCAACCTAGACCATGAGATATTAGTTCTATGGGATCGCAGCTTTGAGAAATTGAGGAGAATAGGAAACGGATGTACCCCCTGTTTCAGGCGTACCAGTCGCAGGTGCAAATGCGGGATCGATCGAGTCGATCTGGTGTTCTATGATCATGTTCTGTCACATGAAAGAAGGAAAAAGACAAACATCGATTGAGAGATATACCGGGCGGTCACCGACGGTATCCCGAATTTTCTTGATGATACCGTCGGTGCCTGTCGACGAAATAAGAATAAGGTTCACGATTCACCAATGGTAAACTCGCTCACCGATCGTGTCAATCTCACGCGCCTCTATCCTCTGGAACCCAGAGGCATCGTCATTTTCATAGTCTGCAGGACTCGACAACGTCGTACGGATCGCACCGTGCTAGAATCAACGAATAAACTAGGATCAAAGCGATTCGACGGACATTCCAAAAAGGAAAAAAAAAACGGAAATGAATAGAAAGGAAATGAGACACTTGCAATGGAACTTCCGTTTCTGATGAGGCCCTCTTGACTCGCCCAGTAAAAGTAGGTGCCGTGGTTGATGGAAGCTTGCTCCGATGGGGCGCCTCCAAACACGGACGGTTTCCACGTATCGAGGTGCGAGTCAAAGTGAATAACGGAAATAGGACCATAGGCGGAGTGGATGGACCTGCGGTGACATGAGAGGACTATCAATGTGATAATAGGGGCACGCACCTGAGAAGAGGCAGGACAATTGTATGATCACCGCCTAGCGTGATGATCCGGGGGTGATGTTTGCCATCGACGGAAATAGGAACGAGTGGTTGGCCCGTCAACGTATCATTGCCCAGTGGCGAGAACGATGGTCTGTGGAGGAGCTCCTTATGGCCGTCCTCGATCTGTTGGATGGCGAATTTGTTATCGTAGGGCGTGACGGGTATGTCACCGCAGTCGACGACCTTGAGACCGGACAAAAAAGGGTTGACCTCAAGGGGAACGTTATAGCCTCCACACAAAGTCAACCGGCGTGAACCCGCACGAATTCCTGCGGGACCGAAGCGAGCACCAGGACGGTACGAAGTGCTGGTGTCCTACGATCATGGAATACGAAATATACCGAACACGCAGCATAGACCACTTACAAACGGGGCACCAACGAAGGCGATGTCAAATGTGACATTTTCGTCTTTACCGAGGCACTGCACCCATGGTAACTTTGCAAACGTACTGATTCCAGAGAAAAAGGAATCAGTGATGACTAACTCGTCCAAGTTAGCGGTGGAAGCTTAGAGCAGGGAGCTTAATACAACTCCACCTTCATTGTCGCCTGGATAAACCGCCTGATAGGGATACTTGAAGTAGCCGAGAGGCATTTGTTCGGCATACTCGTCATAAGCGATAGCGACGTAAGCAAGAGCAACAGCGATTAGAATAGATAGTTTTTCCTGCATCTTCAGAGAGGAATGGGGAGGATAAAGGTGTGCTGTAATCCTGTTGATGGGAGGTGGAGATTAGGGCAATCCACTAGAAAAAATTCGTCCTGGGAAAACAAAAGACCTCTTCTGCCTCACGCCATCAGATAGTCCGAAAAGATACGAACGTTCGGAGATAGTGGTCCGCATTCCGTCTGTTTTTCGCCCTCGAGGCAAAGAAATTGGGAAGTTGGATGTCCGACAACGGATTTTTGCAGAGAGAGACAAGGCTTATCAATAAGAATCTGTGACCACACTAGAACTAATGGGGTTTTTTCATCAGCACGATGCAGACCACCTCTGACGCCCATCATTCTTGGGTGGTAGTAGAGAGATGTCAGCAGAAGAGAGACCCATCATATCGTGTGATGATAAATTCAGCTTAGTCGGCCGCGTTATAAGCATACAGAAGTCAACTAAGACAAATAGTACTCTACATTTTCCCTTTGGCACAGATAGGAGCGAACGAAAACTCACCACTTCTTCCGGATCCACGTGCAAGGCCTACTTAGACAATTCACCAGCGAGATGCGTCTCTATCAACCCTGACATGGACAGTTCCTGCCGAACTGCTAACCTCGTTGCTCATCAACTCCCCGGTATCGACTTTCTCCTTGTCGTCGTTGTTTTCTTATTGATCCTCCGATCTGCAATTCGTACAGATGGTCGCCATCGTCGTTACTGGACATCTGGGACCCGAACAATTGTCTGCCGCTGCATTCTCGATGATGCTGGCTAGTACTTAGTAACTGTTGTTACTTGTGGGTCCCATAATGTTTTTGTATCCTGCAGGATGGTGTATCGCTCTCGGGGCTGTCCCTCATTGGATATGCTGGGATCGCAGCCTCCAGCCTTCACGGGCGGCGCAGCAAGACCGATCTGTTTATTCATACAGTGATACATAGTCCTGTTTGGGGCCCTCTTTGTGCCTGTCGCCGCCTTGTGGTTTTACATGGAACCCATCCTCCTAGCATTCAGAGAGCCTGTCCGCCTCTGCAAAGACGTGCAAGAAAACAATGTGAATACTCATCTTTGCAGGCCCTGGATTCATCGCTTTCAAATCTCTCAAGAAATACCTGCTGTGCCAGTATCACCGACACGTATCTGTAAGAGCATCTTCCAACGTGCGTCGATGAACATGTCATGGGAACTTCTACTTTGATCCTGATTTTTGTCTGGCCGTTCAACCTTGCGTTAAATGTGTATTTGGTGCACTTTGCCCCACTGGAAATTCTCGGCTGTCCCGTAGCGTCGACTACCACCTACTGGGTGGCTTTCTTCCTCTTGATCATTGTAACATGACCCACAAAGCAAAAAAGACTTGGGGCGGTCTGAAACCCAGTCCCGTCCTCAATCTCAAAGGCTGTAGCACTTCCTCGGGTTGGCCCTGCCAGGGATCTTCATGGTGGGCAGGGAATGGTACGCATATGGTGACTTTTCAGCATACATATTGGCCCGATCCCACAGAGCAGCGTTCGAGATATTCACACTTGCAGCCGGGCGGCTCCGTCTCTTTTCGAGCAGTGGCCGTTTGTGAGGTCCTAACACTCTGTACTGGCGGGAGTTCGGTTCCAACAGGAGCACACGAAATGTAATCAGGCTCTGTCAAGATACATCTCAGCAGACTGGAAGCTTGCCTTCGACGTCTGTACTTAGCAATGTAAGCTTACCTTCTTGCGATCTCTATTCAAACTCTAAAAGTGTTCTGTGTCTCCTGGCACTTGCGTAAATGTGAATAGGTCGACCGTCACTTCAGCGAATCTGTCCGATTGCAAAATCAGAAAGGCCCCCGCGCACTCACCCGGGGGATTGTGCAAGTACTGCCTTGTATATCTGAGTTTCCCCCAGAGCAGGAATTCGAAGCCTTCCTACTCATACTGTCCACTTGGCGGGCGCGAGACTTGCTTCCGAGTAGTCCGTTTAGAGAGGTTGCGGTGGACCGGTTGTGTGGCCTGCAGAGGTTGCCCGCAGGTTCCCGTTTTCGGCCGCGACCTATTGTAATCCAGCTATCTTCGGTTCTTCAGTTTGGGGCTCAGGCTGGTCTCTTTGTAGCCAGGATTGAAGGTTGGGAAGAACTGGTATTTTGCACCCCATTGGCCGTCATGATCTGTCTAACCTTCTCAAACGCCTGGCAGTCGCGGGACCAAGCACTGGTGTGTCCAGCATTCTTACATTGGACGCAATAGTGCTTAGTTTTGTCATCTGTATCGGGGCAGCCCATCGTGCGGTGGTGTCTGCCACAAGTACCGTTGTTGTGCTAGGCTAGGCAGCTACTCGAGATGTCTCCATCTTTAGCAATGGACATCTGTAGTAGCATGGCGGTTCAGGGAGCTGTTTTCTGACTGTTACCTTCTTCTCTTCAACCGACATGCTATTTCGAATTGCGGCATTGGTGTCTCGCGGGTTGGTGAAGTTGACCAGTAAGTGGGCAACCTTTTGACCTGAGCGTTGCCTGGACACGTCCTTGATCCAGGTGGCATTTCCTGGTCCAAGGTCTCAAGCCTAAGGGCGCTGCGCTTTAGGAGTTGAACTATGGTAATTTTCATCCCTGCTGGTGTGGCTATTCCCTTTGCTCTGGCGCGCTCTGAGCGCTATTGATCTTTGCAACTAAGTCCTTCGGTGTCATGTCCTTTAGCTCCTCGTTGGGACTCGCCATCACCACTTGTCTTGTCTCAGCTTCAGCTGAGGGGTGGTCGCAGTGTAAAGGCATTCTTTGGGAAAGGCATTCTGGATCTGGTTTGGAGAGACTCGCCTTCATAGCAGATTTGATGGTCTAGATGGTGGGAGTAAATTCTTACAACTACACTTGGGCTGCATGAAATCCTTAGAAGTCCTTCTTAGTACAGAGCCCCGGGGGATAAATAAATGAATTTTGCAACTGTAAGGACCGCTCGGCGGCTGTGCGCGGACATGTGATGAACCCGCCACTTGCGACACCGAACCGAACGTGTACGATTCGCTCCGTTTTTCCCTTTCATCTCCTTCACATTTCATTTTCCTTCTTATGTTACTCATCATTCTTTATACTCGACCGGCAGTGGTACGTTCCGAATACCTATGTTTCCTCCATTTATCTAGATACTTTTCTTTCTTTTCTTTTCGTGTTCTTTATGTTCCGCTTCGCTCATTTACGATACTCATCATTCTCATTCTTTGTACGCGACTGGCATTGGTACGTTCCGAACACCTATGACTTCTCCGTTTATCTAGATACTTCATAGCCTCTACGCGTTGTGCTTAACACCGTTCGGTCGGCCTCGACATCATCATCAGATTATCATGATCATTGATCACCCAGTCACTCGATCCGTACGATAAGTTTCTCCGTTCTCGCTATCTAGTCTCCTCGACCTACCTTCCTATCTACCTTACCCTCCTAAATCCTCTCCCCTTCGAACTCGCCACCCCGGTCGTGATCCGTGCCCACCGCCGGTCACCCACACAACTGAGTATGGCGCAAAGCACTGCGGGAAGTAAAGTCATGAAAAAAACCGTCACTGGGAGTGATCATGCCGACATTGTCGTTGGGAAGCGAAAATGGTTGAATCAGTGTAAGGATCGCATACCGGTTACGCCTGGACAGTAAGCAACCGGACCGATACGATGCCGAACCGAATCCTTTGTTCCCTTTCCATTCTACATAGCCTCAGTCGTACGTATTTAAGTATCTCGCGTCGTTCTCGAACGACAGAGACTTCTGTGCAGTCCCCTCGATGTACCGAATACCGTGATCCCCTGATCGTACGCACGCGCTTGTCTCTCGGTGACGTTGCGACCCCCTCTCCCTCACTCCTTACTGGTTTAATCCTATCCCCTTCGAACTCGCCACCCCAATCGTGATCCGCGCGTGACGCCGGACTCGTCCTACATCAGTGTCAGTAAATGACACAGATTTTAATTGACTGCTACTCGTTTCTAGTCCCATCGGGAGTTATTGTCAGAGTTTTTGGCTCTGAAAACAATCCCGTTTACTTCCCACAGTGAAAGTGTAACAACAGTTCGTTTCGCTCCTCACTGCTCTCGCGAGTCAAGCATTCCCTTTTATTTATCTGCGAACCGCTTCCCGTGAAATTCGATTAGACTCTGACTTATCAGTGGCTATGCCCGGTAAACCGAACATTTTGATTTAGCCACGTCACGGTATATGTAGTATCTCGTTCACTCGTCCCGACAACCAGCCCCTTGTTTAACACTTACAAGAAAAGATCAAATATTTTCATTGGAACGACTCGCCAATCAAGGTGGTATCGATTCCCAGACTTCTTGCTCCTCGAATTGGAGCATACCTGAGCATACTTACGGAGAGTTCGTGTGCAGAGGCGAAACCCAACAGCGAAACATGACATTTCGCACTCCGTCGGTGCATCAGACGAAAGTGGTCTTTCGACTGCCGCTGTCAAGGTTTCCAGGAGGATTTTATGGCGTACATGACCTCTTCCTCTATTGTGCCCCACAAGATCGGTGGAAGGTCTCGTCATGTCCTCCCTAAACTCAACCAGACTAATCACGACGAGAACGTCGGAGAACGATGGAAAAATCATGCAAGCAATCCCGATGCCCTCCAAGAAGAGCTACAAATTTTGGCTTATCTTTGTCTCCATGTGTGCATGCCTTGCTCTCTCTGCCTTGGGTGTATCGTCCGTCTCTACTGCACTCCCTACCATCGCCAATGCGCTGCACGTAGAGAAGCTCACCTGGATCAGCGCTTCTTATGCTCTTGCATCTACTGCGTTTCTCCCCATGAGCTCTGGACTCGCGCAAACCTTTGGACGACGACCTGCCATTTTGATAACCATAGCTCTCTTTGGGCTAGGCAGCGGTATTTGCGGTACCGCACAGAATATGGACATGCTCATTGCTGGTCGGACTATACAGGGTTTGGGGGGAGGAGGCATACAGTCTCTCACCGAGATCATCCTAGCCGATCTAGTCTCCTTGCAAGAACGTGGTGTGTACGTCGGCGTATACGGACTGTGAGGCCTTCTCGACCATGATCTCTCATAACCAGATTGACCTAGCTCCCGTAGCACCTGGTGTTTTGCTGCTGCTGCTGGCCCTATTATTGGAGGTAACCTGGCGGACCTGGGACAGTGGCGTTGGCTTTTCTGTGAGTGGCGCCGCTCTGGTTCAGACTTGAGATGCTAAGATGGTGGTGCAAGACCTGAATCTCCCGATCTTGCTCGCCGCGTGTGTGCCCTTGGTCTTTTTCATGGATCTACCCGTTCCACCGGGTAGCTACCAAGAAAAGTTTATGCGAATGGACTGGATGTAGGATCCGATTGAATGGTCTTCCCGAATGATATCCCACTTACATTTTCCTTACTGACAGCGGTAATTTCCTCGTTGTCTCCAGCACGGTTTCGTACACGTTTGCGTTGACACGGGGTGGCATAGCCTCGTCCTGGGGTTCAGCCACAATTCTCGTTCCGTTGATCCTTGGCCTCGCCGGCTTATGGATCTTCATGGCATACGAAGCTACACTTGCCAAGTATCCACTCGTACGTGCAGAACTACGTGTTTGACTCGAATTTCGTTCGTCTCACCTCATCCGCATCAGTTTCCACTCTCTGTGATGACAAATTTGACTAGCATCAGTGGGTAGGCAAAAGTCGTAATCGTCCCCTCTCAGAACCACTCACGTATTTCAGATACATACAGTCGTTCTTACCCACTCTAACCACGCTGGCGGTCGTCTGTAAGTTCCTTTGAAAGAGGCTACTTCTTCTTTCAGCATTACTTTGCAGATCACATTCCTGTCTACTTCGAGATTTGTAAGGACGCATCCCCCACATCATCAGGCGTTTACTCGCTCGCGTTCTCGTCGCTCGCCATCACTGCCATCGCAAGTGGGTTGTCCGTCCGAGCCACTCGACGGTATCGGGTACCAGTGTGGATAGGTTGGACCATCACCATTACGACACTTGGCTTGATGAGTACGATCCTTGCAACGGACCCGCTGGCCAAGTCCATCGGGTACTTGGTGCTTCTCGGCTGTGGTATAGGGTGCGTCGCTCCGTCTGATGCTCGCAGACGTTTCCAACCTAGGGTAGCATGCTACATGCGACACCCGTATACCCCGTTCAAGCGCCTCTCCCAGTGACGCAGAACGCGCCTGCGATCGCCTTCATGTGGTTTCTTCGTGCGTTCGGATGCGTGCGTACACCGATTTTTTTTTCTCCACGCAAGACCGTTCCCTCTGATCATATCATCTATAGATATGGGGTATCACGATCGGGGCCAACGTCCTTCAACACGAGCTCGCAAGGAAACTCCCTCCGTCGGTTCTCGCGTCCGTCCCACGAGGAACGGCGATCACGTACGCCCTCCTTCCGCGACTATCTACGCTCTCTGTGGAGGTGCGAACCGAAGTCCAAGCCGCGTTCGCGAGCAGTCTCGCCGTCTTGTGGCGGGTCCTGGCTGTTATCTGTAGTGCGGGACTCGTGGCGTCGTTGTTCATGAAAGAGATCCCGTTGCACGATAGGCTCGATGCGGATTGGACGTTTCGGGACGAAAAAGAAAGGGAAGATCGGTTGGTGTTTTGACTAGGCGTACGGTTGCTTGGGACGAACAAGCATGAGGTGTACTGATCCAATTCGTTTGGGTTTCGTGTATAATAAAGCTTGCAGGTCACGCGCTACCAAAATATTGTATGTATTGCTTTATGCATCCGCATCTCGGATCGAGTTCGATAAGGGTGAACCAGTCCGGAGTCTTCAAGCGCCGGACACTCTGTGAAAACCCCATGTTACTCTTCTCCAGCCACCGATTCGTATTCTTGAGAAATGCCCACGACGAACGCCATCATAGAACGACGATTGTGACGAGATGCGGCAGCCCCCGCCTGATGATCACGCGAACGTATTGGTGCCCCCTTTTTTCCCCTTTCGAAAGAGTGGATTACAGTTTCCAGTTCTGTGCTTGGCCAAGACCCCCTATCTAGAGTCCAGACCGACCGCCCGTGGAGTAAAAGTATTGTCTCAATCATGAAAAAATGGGGTCGACAGACTCATCGGGACGGGCTTCGCTCGTTTCTCTCCGAAACCTTGACCATCTATGTCGAAATCGATATCGGCGACTCTTTTTCCTGCCACTGATCAGAACCCAGAGGTAATATGAAAAAAACGTAACAAACAGACAAGCGAGCCACCGGCGAGCGATCGTTATCGCTGGTTTTCATTTCGCGTGCCATCTCTCTAGATACCTCTTATCGATCCGACCCGCGAGCGTAATAAAGAAACCCTCGGGTCTGGAAAAGAAGATGCGATAATAAACTTGCCACGATAACGAAGTTGTTTTTATTTTTTTCAGAGAGAATTCGTTGGCAAAACGAGGTCGAATTTGGGGCCTCGAGGTCGGCTAGTAGTCCGCTGCTTAGCAACCCGGTCGACAACTAAAAGTAATCTTCGTTGACCTGACAGGGCGTGTGAGCCGACACGTCGTTTGACATGGTTTTTCTTTTCACATCAACCAGGTCATCGTTCGCTCGAAACCAGGAAGTCATGATACCTACCCGTTCTCCGATTACATTTTCTCAAACGCTGTGTCCGTTTATCGATACTACTGGCTTGTTTGGAAACGTGACCCGGTCACATGAAAGTGCAAAGACGAACTGCAAGCATTTCCTAGCGACGCGATCGTAGGCAGGAACTTGACCCATACGAGGAGGTGCGTCGGCCAGTTGAGGTACGTGCTCGACTCGATGCGTGTTGCGAGATCGTGGTCAGGTTCGACGGACGATGCCAGGCGCGTTGCGAGTACGTGTTTATACTCTGCTTTGTTCATGGCCGAAAGTTTCCTTGTGGTGCCTCGGCGTTCAAGTTCGTGAGACAGACTGCACAGTCATATGACATCGACGCACGTGCGGTCGAGACAAACAGCGAGTACGCACAAGTAGTCCCATCGCACTGCCCATTTCAAAGATGACCCACAGACCTGCAGAACAAGACCCACTCTCTTGCACGACGCTAGAAATAAGGAATTTTCTTTTTGACGATTATCAATGAGCCATAAGGAGATAAAGAGGTGCGTTTGTGAATCAGGAATGGTCGATACAATAAAAATGTTCCACCTGGTGCATCGTTGGCCGTGGACTAACCGACTCGAGAATTAGCAGCAGCGTGAATCTGGTGCGGTGGTTATCTTGACCAGGTCCCCGTGATAGTTGGCCACGGAGCTGCCCGTAGTGCCACGGAGAGCGAGGTGAATGAGGTTGTTAACCCGCGTCCGCCAAAAAGGATGGCACCCGCGCACATGTCGGCTGATTGGTCATGGGTAAATGATCTCAGGCGATGCCGATGGCCGTCGTACCAACCCAAAGTAGTCGAGGTCTGACGAGAACGGATTAGAAGTGAGAACAAAAGAGTGCCCGAAATGGGGGAGCTGTGCTTTTCGACATGAGCAGCTGACCGGTACGGTCCGTGCGTCCACTTTCTCTCTCGGTCGACGATCCAGAGCGGACGAGAAGGACGAGAAGTGTAGGGCCTGTCAGGGCAAAAGAAACCGGTGTTTACCAGGACGTGGCGTTTGTAACAAGCTCTAGTTTGCGTTGAGTTAGGTTGTTTGCCTTGCGTCGCACTACGCTCGAGTTGGCCATGGGTATGAATTAGGGTATTTGACGATTCGCCTCCCTAGTGCCTCGAGGCGTCGCAGCAAGGTTAGCGAGAGAAGTTGGCTTTGCGTAGAACAATTGCCTCCGTTCGTGATGGTAAGTTGGCCATGCGGCCATCTCATCCACGATCAGGATTCCTAGGAGATCAGTTTATGGAACGGCGCAAATGGAATCGTAATTAAACCATGTCTAGGCTGTGCGGCACCGCCTGTCTTCCTTTCACTCTTCCCCCGCCCCGCGTCCGACCCGCGATCCGCAGCATGTCCCGCCTGATACGCTTTCCCCTCAGGCCCGCGCTCAGCGTCCCCGACGTCCACCTCCGCCTCCACCGCGCACTCGCCACCGCCGAATCGTCATCCACCGAACTCGCTGGCACGACACCTCCCCACCGCTCCTACGTCTTCCTTCACACGGTCCATCCCCCGAGTTCGTACCCCGCCAAGTACGCCACGCCCATACAGCGCCGGCTTCTGAGCGCCATCGCCCCCTGGGGCGGCACCGTCAACTTTGCGTGGTCCACGTCCCATCCCAGGGAGAGCGAGGGAGAGACGCAGCGCCTGACGGCGTTCTCGGGACGGGGGAAGCTCGAGATCGAGGCAGTGTCGCTTGCCAACGTGGACGACGTTGCCGAGACGCTGCGAACGCACGCCGAGCCCTCGTCTTACGCAGATGCGGACGCGGACGACACCGTCCATCTGTACGTATGCACACACGGCGCGCGGGACTGTCGGTGTGGCGAAACAGGTGGCGCCGTCGCACGTACGATTCGCGCCGAACTAGAACGTCGACACACTGATCCGAGGAACCGCGTCCGCTGGGAACTCGCCGAGGTCGCGCACGTGGGTGGACACCAGTGGGTCCCAACGCACTCTCATTCAATCGTCGTTTGACGGACCGATAGATTTGCCGGAAATCTGTTGGTGTATCCTCATGGCGAATGGTGCGTGCTTCTGACCATTCAAACGTGTGATTGAGTTTTCAATTTGCTTTTGGCTAATCCGTGATGGGATGACAGGCTCGGCAACGTGAAGCCCGAGAATGTCGCAGGGATATTGGATACGATATTGGCACGGCCTATTAGGCCCCTGCATGCCGAGGAGATACCCATGTGTCCTTCTCACTGGCGGGGACGCATGGGATTGAGCAAGGACGAGCAGATGGAGCTCTTCAACCGGTTTTCAGAGCAGTATTAACGAACCAGCACGCGTGCCAATGTAGCTGGCACCGACCTCGCAAGGCGTTGTACAAGGTATTTCACATATGGCAAGGTAGATATAGAACCTAAGACTTGGTATCAACCCAACCAGACAAAGGTTGATCGCGTGGGGATGGTGGTGTCCACCGCGACCTCTTCCAAGTTTGCACCGCCTTCTGTCCTTTCAAACACCTTTACACCAGCAGTACCAGCATACCCAGCAGCAACAATGTATGTCTCACCACCAGCACCTGCTCGCTCGCCAGACAACATCCCACGAATCTGATCGAGACTGGTATAGACGTGGTTGCGCAACACGAGTTGATCACCGACGTTTTCAAAGATGGCGATGGTGTCCCCGCGTGGGTCTTGCACGCCCTCATTCCGATTCGAGACATAGATATACGAGGTAGGATACATTTTCGTAGGGTCCGGAATAAGGATTTCGGCAGCAGCAAAGATGGCGCCGGCGGGTGGATCCGGCGGAATGATGGACACGTTGGAGAGTATAGGAGACGTTCCGTTGGGATAAGGAGGGACCTTTTGGAGAGTCAAGGTACTTGACAGCTCGTGCAGAGTATATAACTTGTCGTCTACAACATGGTAAAGACGGCAAGGGAGAGGAAAAAGGGGGACGACATGCCTTTGATGTGAATGTGTCGAGGACCGCTACCGACGGGCTGTTGGATCTCGCCGTGAACGACAAAAGTGTTGGGTCGACCATCGGTCTGGCCAAATCGCCAGATCTTGTCACTACCCTGTGAGTAGGTTGAGAAACAGGAGTCATTCGCAATGGACGTTGCTGACCTTGTCAGGAACCAACACTTCAGAGCCATATTGGTAGATCATGTGAGGCTCCGAGGCGCCCTGGGTACCAGTCGAGGGAACAGGAAACGTCCAAACGTCGTCCTTGCTAGAGAAATGCAAGCCACCGTCCTCTGTAGGAATGAAATTGACCGAGCCAGAGTCATACTACACGTGCGTGAACGGGGACGATTTCGTGCGTGGTGAAAACACCTACGTTGGAAACGCCGACCTGGCCTGTGGACAATAGAGCGCAATAAGAGGGTCCGTCTCCCGCAGAACTGACCGTGTCGACCAGCGTGAGTGCGCCCCGGGGACCCACTGTAAACGACTGCACGGACCCATTGGAATTTTCGTAGGCCACGCTAAACGGGCGAGTCAACAAGCGTCCGTGAGACGCCTCGATAGGACGTACTACAAGATGCTGTCGTCGGTCGGGTGCGAGCTGATCCACAAAGGATTGTCTGCGGTGGGTGTCTGGCCGAGGTAGGTCAGCGTGTGCTCGTCGGCGTCAAACACATAGGACGCGATGAAGGCGGATACACCGCCCGCGAGGATGGTAAAGTTGACCATCAAGCTGTTTTCGTTTCATCGTCGCGCGCACAGTCGTACGAAACACGAGCGGAGCGGAGCAAGTACGCGGCGGGGACAATGGACTAGAAAATAACATGCGCAAATAACGAAGCATGCTCAGTAGCGTAGACCTTTGCAAGTACAGTAACTACAACGATGCGCTACGGTCTCCCGAGATCGCCGTCACCGTCCCCAGTACGTCGGTGAGAGCCCCTCTTGTCACGAACACGAACACCGCACTGACACACGACAGCACCGCACGACGCACATCAGGCTTTGGCATTCCCTCAGACTCGGAGAGCGAACCAGACGAACCCGTGAGCGACGCTGAATGTCCACCTACCCGACCTCGCGCCGACCCTATCTCTTACGATTCGGATGGTGAACCACCCGCCCGGTACGCCGCCTCATACACCTCCGTGTCTCTGTCTCACGTATGACAGCACGAGGCACGAACCGCACAGTCCTGCAGAACGAAGACATGTCGAGGACACGGTGGCTGCCATACGTCTCCGGACGCGCCATCACGACCCTTATGAAGAATGGGAGAAGCAAACACTCAGGGACGCCTGGGTCCGTACTTGCTTGTCTAGCATGCCACTCGGTCTGACGTAGCACTGGCAGCGCACCGCACGCAAAGCACAGCAGGATACGATGCTCGAGACGCACGAAGTGCGTGCGAAGCGGCGGGACCAGGACTTGCAGACGCTCGCGGGCAAGCATGAACAGCAGCTCGCTGAAGTACATCGCCTCTTGTCTGCACTCAAGTTAAACCAACAGACGGAATACAATCGACTTCGGTCACAGTGGAGCGAGCAGGACAAGGTACAGCACGAGCGCATCGAACGCGTCATACGCATAGAGGAAGAAAACCATCGAAAAAAGCTCGAAGCAGAGCGCAAACGACAAGAGGAAGAGGAACGTCGTCGTAAGCTCGAAGAAGAGAAGCGACTGGCCGAGGAGGAGAAGAAGCGGCAAGAGGAGGAGCAGAGGCAGAAGCGGAAAGAGGCGGAAGAAGCTGCGCAACGCGCCAAAGATGAGGCTGAACGAGAAAAACGTGCATCACTCGCGGCGGCACAAAAGAGGCGACATGCGATAGGCTTGACTCTGCCCGAGGAAGACTGGGTTCATGCCCGGAAGACGCTCAAGGTAAGTAGCGTCCTCGACGGACATTGACTGCGGAAACTAAGGGGCCATCCCGTAGAGCCTTAAAGCCGGTCCAATGAAGACCGTCAAGGGAGACCAGAGTTTAAAGCCGCAATGGAGTGCTACGCGAAGACAGATCACGCCGAAGATTGGCCAGCTTACGCAGGACTTGGCGACCATCTCGCGGATAGTGAGGCATTTTTTTTGCGTTTGCAGCATGCATCTTACGAAACTCGCCAGACGAATGAAATTTTTCAGCTTGTCCATCCACAGCAAAACTTCTCTATTCCTTTATATCTCGCCTCGTTATCTTCCTTAGCAAAGGCGATCTTACTCCAAGCGGAGACGGAGGTGACAGCGGAGAAGAAGAGCGCTGTTCCTCTGGCGCTCGTGACCGCAAACCTTTTAGAGAGACTACCCAAATTTTCCGATGTCTTCTTCGCGAAGCTTGTCCAGCGATCCGGTGGCTGGCCAGTGCCGAGTGCGATCCCGTCGACTGATGTTGACAACGTACAATGGGATGAGACAGCACGTGCAAAAGCCATGGGATACCGTATGAGCCAAGGCGAGGCAGAGTCGACGAGCGACTACGTGACACGCATCGCTGGCATGATGCGAGTCTATTTTTTGGTTCTGACTGCGCCGGTGTCGAAGCCACTGGACGCCATGTTCCAGCTGCCTAGGTATTGGATGTATTTCACGAGGATGATGAACGACGAGCGGCTGCTGCCCACCGCGGTGGCCGCGCAACTCTTATATGGTAGGTATATAATTGGGATCAATAGGCTCCTAACTGATCGATTTCCGCAGTTGCGTTGGATGTGGGTGGAATGGAAGCTAAACATATTTGGGGGAAGCAGTGGATCAAGCTGTTGGAACTGTTGTACGAGGCAACGACGGTAGGAATTGGGGGTAAAAGCGAGGTCCTGCTAGGAGGACCAACCCCTGAAGGCAAAGCGGCGTGCGTGCGCGTGCAGCTGGAGATCGAGGATATCGTGCGGAGCACATAGTGCTACTGGTGTGGGGTCCAGATCATATCAGTGGCGCGATTACGTGCCATCGGAAGGTGCCTTTGTTGCTTTTCACGGATCGGGGGTGTTTTCGAACGGGATCAAGGAATCAATGGATGATATCCGTGGACGTGTATTCTATTGCAGGATGAGATTGATCAAAGGAGACACGGTAGATAGGCCGTAAATGAAGTAAACGTGTTGCGGGGAAGCGTTGATGCAAAGTTTGTTGACTAGGTTTATGTGTCCATGAGGCACGGTGCAGGAGCCTCGTGTTTGCCTTGAAGTGCGAGGACTGAATCCCGCGACAGGTGGCACTAGGAGTGGTGTGTGAATCTCTCAGCTTGCATGTCCAGTGTCGTAAAGTAGACGATCCCTCGGGAAGAGATAAAGTGGGATCGTCGAAGCCGCGAGGCCAACGGACGACTCGTTAGCGTACAGCCTACTGCTGATAAGCCAAGCTGCCTGCGAGGCCATCGTGTACTCGTTTCGCAGAAGAACGGGTGCGTGGCATGTGACAGGCACCCATGGAATGGATCCAGAACAGACCGGATCGATAAGGATTTTATTTTATTCGGGGGCTGCCAACAAATGCAAGACAGTCCGTGGGACGTCGCGCACACGAACACACGCGGCATGCGCCCATCGGCGGCGGGGGCGGTGGGACGACAGCGACGGGCTGTGCGAACAAGCGGGTGCCCTCAGCCCTAACCCTAGTCTAGGTTTCAGGAAAATAAAATATATCTGAGATCTGAAAATTGCCGGCGCGATGTAATTTGTATTCGGCGTTTGTAATACTGTGCAGAGATGGCAGTGCCGTTTGTTTGGTCCATCCCAACTTTGATTAAAGTTTGGCAAGCCACCGAATTTTCTGTCTCATGCTTTATATCCTCTACCACCTCGTCGAGCGATATCCCTTGTCAAACATTTCCTTCTAGTAAACCTGGCAAGGGTTTCATCGGCTTGACCCTCATGCTGACGCTCAGTCCTGGTTCGGTCTGCGACGTGTGCGCAGAAGAGTACGGCCCGCAGTGCATCCCCCACTCCATTCCCTGCGGTACGTACCCCCCCTCGTCACCGGCCCCATTTTTTTTTTCTCACTCTGTCCAGGCCATGTCCTATGTTCGAGCTGCTGCCACAAGATCGTAGAAAAGACGTTGCCGCGCCTCAAACCCGTCTGTCCTTTTTGCCGCGAACATTTCACCAGTGACGATGTCCGTCTCATCCGCATCGACTTTTCCGCTAGCGGATATGCCACCCCAAGGCGGCGGGGTGGCATGCACGAGGCTCTAGATTATTCCTCCCAGCAGGCACCCCGCTTCCCCATCGTCGAGCCCGGTTTCTCTCGCACACGCGCAGAGGCTCGTCGTCTGGAGGACAAGGTCGCCGCTGTGGCTGCGAAAAAATGTTCGGTAGAGGAGGTCTCCACTCTCCACAAAGAACTCCAAGAGTGGCTGACCCACGACGAAAAACAAGATGATCAGGTTCGCCCTCTGCCCAACTGCGGACCCTTTTTTTTTTTTTCTGACTCATGCTTAGGTTTCTTCTCTCGCTCTGAGTGCTGCGCTGCTCAGAGCCATTCTCGTCAATCACTTTGCTCATTCCGAAGTAACTAAAATGGCCAAGTCCGTCGAGGCCACTCTCAAAGGGAAGCTGGACGACATGGAACTAACCGTTTCAAAGTTGGAAGCTGAGCTTAAACAGTATGTCCCTGTTCTATGACTCCGTTCCTTGGTCTGACCTTTCCCTTAGACAGGTAAATTCTTGACAAATCTGCCAACCTTTCTTTTCTTCTAACGTGACTCATAGCAAACCCTTTATACCCAAAAAGTACAAGAATGCCAATCTCTCCGTGCAGAGATTAGTCGCGTAACACTCAAGTCTGCCACGCGCTCGATATCCCCTGCTCGCTCGTCTTCGGCCGCCCCCATGATGGCCAGCGAGTCCCGTCGTCAGTCCGTCTCGTCCTCTGGTGCCTCCGTTTATGGTGTTTCTGCTCCCCCTATGCCCCCTATGCCCCCTTCGACTCCTACCCCTGTATCCCGCTTTACTTCTCAACACATGCGCAGCGCTTCTACTTCTCCCGGCTCCAGACCGGTCACACCTGCACGGACGATGACGCCCGCTGTTCGTCACGAGACACCCCTTCGCTCGTCTAGCCTCCGTCCCACCTCTCCTGTGCCACCCTCCAAACCGCGGTCCATGTCCATTACCTCGCCCCATAAAATTCACCGCTCCTATTCTGACGAATCGGATAGAGAAGTGATCCATGAACGCTGGATGCCCAATCCCGATATTGCGTACAGCCCTCCCACCGGCAAAACAATCAATTATCCATACACAACAGCCCGCTCCCGTTCATCAGGTTCCAATGCAGCTTGATACCCCGCATCTACATAGATTTTTCTCTCTCGATTTCTTTTTCGGATTTTCAGTCCACTCGTCACTGGACTAGTATCCTAATATCTCTCTTATTGCTATCTTCAGTCTCGTCTTGATGTGCTCACCGTTTATCTGCGTAGTCTCCGGTTTCCGTTTTTTTTTTCTGCCTCGATTACTCGTTTCGTTTCGTCTCATCCATCTCATCCATTTCTCTCATCTCTGGTCCTCGGTCTCGTCTTTTGCTCCTCCTTGCGCTAATCCACTTTTCTTCTATTATATCGTACGTTATCTCCTTTGTTTCTCGTCTGGGCTGGGAGTGGATTTCTCAGCCACATCTCGTTCTCGATTTGCTGTCACTTATTGTCTTTGACCTTCTACTCGCAAAGGAGAGCGTTTCTTTCAGCGCTGTTGGTCCGCAGTCCAATATTCGTGTAGCATTGCATTTCTCCCTGATTCTTGTCACGCACGATTCATTCTTACGATTTACGCCTTGGTTTGCAGATTTGGTAGATTTCTGCATTCTAGTTGATGCCCTTGGAATACGACTTTGGTTACGTTTGCTTTAGACGAAATGACATTTTATGACTCTTCCAAAATTGTTCTGTGTTGACTTCCATTTTTGCTTTCATGGTCCGGATCCTCTCGTATTACCCGGAGCTATACGCGTTGGGCGGATCATTGATGGATGGGTGCTGGTGATCGGTAAGTTGTTTATTCAGAAGGGCCGCTCTACTGCCGACGCTCTTTGGTTGGTGCTCTGGCAATACGCCGTCGTTCTCGTCCTGATCTACCACTTTATCATCAGGCCATCACGAGATCATGATACCCTTTGACCTGAGTTTCAGACAGCCTGGACGGCGAAGAAACCGTCTTTGTCTTTTTTTCGACTAGCGCGAACGTACGGCAGTGCTGGCATGCACCTGTCATCCGAGTTGGTCAAAGTCGCGTCTTGGCGCGCGTCGCCTATCGTAATATATGATCGCGCTTATTGTAATCGTCCTCGTCATGGTATTATTGACGCCACCCGTTGCTTGGCCGCCCGACAAGGATATCTCGGGAATGGACGCTGGCCCAGCGCCACGGGGACCTTGCATTCCATCTTTGGTACACACGCACATGGAATCCCGTGGGCTCGCGAGTCCCATGGTAGTGCGCCGCCGCCGTCCCCCCCCGGAGCTGGCTATATTGGAAAATTTGAACTTTGAAGTCACTGATTCGAGGGCCGAGGGTCGGCTGCGAGGAGTTTAGGCCCGAAACGAGATGCGTGTACGTACACGGAAACGTGGATGGCCGTTGCGGGCTACTCGGTCAAAGACGGGACTTTTGAGAACCCTGCACGTTGTCCCGTCCGTTTCCGTCCGTTTTATTTCATGAGCCTGTCCGTGACGGGATGGCGCGAGATAAAAAGGTTGAGATAGGTTATGATGGTGGGTGCGATGGCCCGTGGCGTGTGGTTTTGCACTTTTGCAGGCCGACTATGAGTTACAGGACGGCTAAAAAGGCACGCGACAACGTTGAGGACACGTGTACTGAACGGGACGCGTCTATCGTGTCCGTGCCAATATGTGTGTCTACTAATCGTCGTATCGCGCTCTCGGAGAACGCGCTGGCACGAAGACAGGCTGGCGTTTCATGTGAGAGACTAGTAGGATTGAGGAAGGCGTGGGTGTGGGTTTCCGCTCGGTCAAGGCGTGGACGTGGACTGGACGGGACCATCGTCCATATCTAGTACGCGCGATCGATCTCTCTCTACGCGGTCTTGTGGGTTGACCGAGACCCACGAGCCAGTGCAGGGCCCAACGCCGTGGTTCGCCGCGATCGCGAATTTCGAAATACGAATATATCTCCCATCTCGAACGTATGTACCGGGGACTCCCAAGTTCTGAACCGGGTGGACGCGTATCACGATGTGGGTCGATCGGTCGGCACCGATAAGGAGCAGTTTCATCAAACTTATCGCGTTCCGTCCTATCGCGTCGTCGGGTCCTGAAAAACTTGGGCGATTCTATTCTATTCTATTCTATTCTAATTTTTTTTTTTTTTTTACGCTTTCTTTCGAGTTGGCCCTGATTCGGCGTGGCATGCCGTGGCGTTCCATGCCTCGAGGCTCCAGGCAGGTCGGTGTGTGTCTAGAGTTGAAATTTCGAAAAAAAAAAAGTGTTCGAACTTGGAGCGTTTGCGAGATGGCATCATCGGACGTTGGGCTTTCTGTGATCGCTAGACCTTTTGATCGAGATGACGACAGACGAGCGTCATAGCGTCCTACGCACTAGCATAGCACTGCGGGCGTATACGTCATACCCGTCATGACTCGCGAAACGGTGTCAATTCCCTCCCTTCGCGCGTCGTTGACAGCGGCGCAGCGGGCGGTCGTCGCGGAAAAAACCCAATGTGAATTGTCACACGACCGCCTGAGACGGTTCTTTTTTTCTTTCTTTCTTCTCGAGACGTCATCGCGCCGACGCTCACGTTGACAGCGGCCGTTTATGGCATGGTTCCAGGCCCAGGCTCGTATCCTGCAATGCTGGGCAGTTTGATCTACTAGACCTCGTTTGGGAGTCCTTTTGCGTTTCCTTTTTTTTCTTTCATTTCTCGTCTTTGTCTTTTCTTCTTCTTTTTCTTTGTGAGGCTATCGCGAACCAGTACACGTCATCATGATGGTGATGTGATTATGATGATATTCAGGGACTTGCCGCATCACGTAGCGCCGCCGAGCATCATGATCAAGCGTAAGCTATTCTGGGAGGGCGGAGATGGCGGGGAGGCGATGCACACCGGTACGTTAGCGTCTTACAAAACAAACTGAAAGACTGCGCCTCGTTGAAGCCGCATGCGTGCAGGTTCGCTGACTGTCCTCTTTTTATACATGGGAGATATCCGGCCATCCATATATATATATTTCCGCGACATATAAGTAGTATACGAGAAGAGTCTGACGAAAGGCCCTGATTCAGCTTCCTCGGCAAAGACGAGGTGACATTTCTGCACAGCACAAGGTGCGTGGTCAGTGTCAAAGTGACAAATATGCATGCCGTTTCGTCACATGTGCTTCATGCATGGCTGCACGATGTCTCCACTGTGTTGGACGACCGCGGACCCTTCGGCAAAAGCGATCGCCACGATAGGTTCATCGTTTGTCGGCGATACGGTCTGCTTTCGCGGCTGTACACCGTGCTTCAGGGATTCGTACGATCCATGTCATGATAATATTACACATGTTCGGTATTTGTACAACATCGGCTAGTATTCAACCTACAGCCTCCTTATCAGGCGACGAGACCGGTGTGCTTGGGCTATGAAAGGGGTGAGTGTCGTAGGATAAGCAAGACATTGTGTACTGACGGCCTGGGAGAAGTTAAGCGCCGAAGCGATCGAGTCGAATTCGTGTTGACTAGGTTTGGCGTTGTTCGCCAGGACTAGATCACAGATCAGAGCGACGATGTCAAACAAGACGACGTCACGTACTTTCCGCGACGCGTGCTTCGGTCAAGCCAGCCTTGGCCGCAAGCGCCGCATTGTTGAGCCCTATCGGTACTGGCGTCAAGGATTTATACGCAGGATAGGCACGATGGCGTACCTTGGGCTGTCATGGCATTGGTAATAGGAGAGCACGGACCGTTGGGCATGATGGAGATGTAAGTCTGATGAAGAGGTGTGGTGCCTACAGCCACCTTTTTATCTGAAACGAGGGTCAGCTGATCAGCACAGATGAACAGATATGGGCTATGGATATCGTTATTAGTGCGGGCGCCGGTCCCAGGCTCATGGAGCTCGTCATATCGGACTTGTCTGAATGTCAAGAACGGGAGGAACAGACGCGTCGTATGTATAGTTATTAGGAGCGATAACCGTTTATAAACGCGTTAAACAAGTCGTCATGTTGTTGTTTTTGTTTTCGGTGCCTACCGGCATTGTGTTTGTAATTGTTTGTCATCGAGTCGCGCAGAGCTTGAGCGAGTCCAATACACACGCCCGTCGTCCACACTAACTGTACCCCTCAAGTCTCGTCAAAATGGTGCGTCTACAGCGCTGGGCATGTCTGAAAGTGTTACTCGATGGACTCTTTGTCTATCCGGCGTTGATGTTTGCGGTGGATGTCGACGCTGACCGGATGGATGACAGGCCCCCAAGAAAAAGGTTGCCAAGGAAGAAACCACCGTCTCGCTCGGCCCCCAAGTCGCCGAGGGCGAACTCGTCTTTGGCGTCGCCCACATCTACGCCTCGTTCAACGATACTTTTGTCCACGTCACCGATCTCTCGGGCAGGGAAACCATCTCTCGCGTCACGGGTGCGTTGCGTGTCTTGCATGCTGGATGATCGACGATTGAGCCATTTGGATAGGTGGCATGAAGGTCAAGGCGGATCGTGACGAGTCCTCGCCATATGCTGCCATGTTGGCCGCTCAGGACGTTGCGGCGCGCTGCCGCGAAGTCGGCATCACGGCGTTGCACATCAAGCTCCGGGCTACTGGCGGTACGGGAACAAAGACGCCCGGCCCTGGTGCACAGAGCGCTCTGCGTGCGCTCGCCCGTGCTGGTATGCGCATCGGCAGAATCGAGGACGTGACGCCCATCCCGACGGATTGCACGAGGAGAAAGGTAATGTCCCATTACGTTTTTGCTTGATTTTGGTTGGCTAATCGGCGTTGATAGGGTGGTCGTCGTGGTCGTCGTCTGTGATTGTGTGTGCATGTGCATGTAACGTGATTTTAAAAAAAGTGTCTTCGTACAAGGATGTTGCGTGTACATACTCGGTTTTCGCAATCGAATGTCGCTGATCGACGCGCAGCAGGTGTTGTTTGAGACACCTGCCCCGCGGTCGGTCGAATGTTGTTTTTTCTGTAGTAACTCAAATCAAAACACCAGCTGTCTAAATGTCGTGTGTTAGCTCGTCGACCATTCGGTCGACGAAAAGTCGTTTCTGGCTCTCTTCAAAATCTGACTACGGGAATGAAACTACCCCGAATCAGAGCTACTAGCACCACCGGATGTCGGGCGCCTCTACTGGCGAAGGAAGGTCAGACCGATGTTTCACAAGGGTATTCTCTCCCGATCGGAAGCTGAATAAAGGCCAAGGCCGGACTTACTTTCTCCAAGTCATTCTCTGCGTCGGAGAAACGATCGGGAAAGGAATGTGGGCAAGATGGCACAGGTGGTCGACGAGCAGGTCAAGGCCGTCGTGAATACGGTCGGAGAGGACTATCCCAGTGGAGGTACTTGATTCCTTCCATCGGCAGTCCCCGAACGTGGCCCGAGTTGTATCGCAACAACTTCATTGCGTACGAGCTGGTGTGGGCAATTAGTACAGGCAAGGTCGCCACTTCTGCACAAGCGCATTCGGGAGGTCCGTGCCCGGATCCGCGAATTCTTGAGAGCCGAAGTGTCTGCCAGCGTTGCAGAGATACGATGCTTATTCACGTCGGCTCTGTTATGTAAACCCAAGAATGCACAAAGTATCGGAACGTGGATCTTGCTTTCCTTCCTTCTGCCTTGTGGTGATCATATTCATTTGGGTAACCAGAAAACCTGGCGGGTTCCTCGTGGACGATGCATTGTTGAAGCCCGCGTTCGTGGTCCTACATTGGCAGGCAGATGCTTACATGTTGCGGTAGTATCGATGGCCGCATCGCGCGACAGGCTAATTCAGAGCGTTCTGATTATTGAGAATAGCCATTAAACAACTAATTTACTGGGTGAGTACCACTCTAGGATGAGAAGTTCAATCTAAGTACTTTAATAAGTCATGAAATCGTAACACTGCAAATTAAAGGCCAAGGCCCTGGGTGAAGATGTGAGTCAAAGGGGGAAAAAAATATCAAATCGTCAACTCATCGCTGATTCGTGCTGTCCAAGCGCGCTAATCATTACGTCGTTACGTCCATTCATACCTTCTCCCCTTCTCCATCCTTTTCTCCCTCCTTCTGTAATGTCCATTCCGCGTCGACTTGATTTGTCAGTTGAATTTCTTTCATAAAAAATGACGCGACGAATCCCACAGCGCTAATGCAAGCCATGACGCGCCACAGCACTTGTAGACTGCTTGCAAATGCTGCTTCTACCTCGTTCCGTAACGCAGGAGAGAAGGAAGGGATTGACGGAATGAGCGCATACACAATTTCAGTCCCTTGCGGAATAGTCTTGAGAAACGATGCAGGAATATTTTTCGAGAGTCCATTCTGGAGCACCGTGCTCCCGATGGTGACACCCCATACCTATTTGCGCATACCCTCAGCTCAGGCATTTAAATAATTCGAGATACTCACGTTGCCAAACCAACGGAGAAACCACATGAAGGATATTGCAGGTGCATTCTGTGTGACAGGTAGAGGTGCCAGAATGGGAAACATGGGCGTCGATTGCATGCAACTGGTGAAGTCAGTTAAATAGGAGTTGCAGTCAACGTGCACGTCAATACGTACCCTATGCCAACGCCCATAAGTACGACGAGCCCGACGACTTTTTCAATCGATGTTGTCGCTTTGATAGTGCTCATTAAAGCAAAGGCCACAATAGTGATGGCCCAACCTATCCACAATACCAGTCGATATCGGAGAGTTCTCCTAACTAGCAACCCGGTGAGGACAGCCAGGACCCCAGCCGATATGAATGCGAGGGAGTCGATGCCTGATCTAACCGGAGAAGCGCCTTTGCACGCTTGAAAATAGACCGGGACAAAATCTGCAATGGAAAAGTGTTAACGTATGGTAAGCATACGACGCAAATTCAAGTAACTCACACACAGCTGCTAGCAACGCAACCTGGGATATAAATGTCTGCGCGTACCTGACACATCATGAGTTCTCCTGAAAGAGGGTACTTAAAATGTTTACTTACCCACTGAGGCTCGTCCTATTTTTAATCAACACGAACGGCACCTGGTACAGGCCGAGTGAGACACAATTCACGCAAAAAAAAATGAACGTACGAGTGGGAACTTGGGATATTTTACTTCGTACACGAAGAACGCCGCCAAACCGAAAGTGCCAAGGATCAACGGTACAAGTACTTTGACCGACGTCCAGGGCGCAGTAATACCACCCCAAGTCAACCCTATCATGCAGGAAATCGTGCCCGATATAACAAACGAAGTGCCTCTGTCAGAGAAGCAGCCATAAGTGCGATGTAAATAAATAATCGGTTATAACTTACATCCAGTCAATTCGACCGAGCTTCTCTCGAACAGTTCCCGGTGGGACGGGAAGATCTAGAAATAATAACACTGCCAAAGATGCGATGGCCGAGATCGGAAGATTGAGATCTGTTATTCGTGTGAGTACCGAGTCAAATATCCCTAGCATAGCTATAGCCTTTGTCACTCACAGAAAATCCATCGCCATTGTCCAGCAGCTGCCATTGCACCACCAACGACGGGGCCAGTCGATGCAGCAAAGCTCCAGACACTAAACAACGTCAGCTCGGGATGTTGCATTCGATGCGAGATCGCATTCTTACAGTGCAAATAAACCAGTAAAAGTACCACGTTCCTGCAAGCTGACGAGATCTGCGAGGATGACCCCTGTAACAGACTGAATACCCCCTCCACCCAAGCCCTGTATTACTCGACCCGCGATGAGCATATTCATGGAGGTCGCACCGCCGCAAATGCCACTACCAAGAGCAAAGAGAGCGACGGTCGACAAAAGCATTGGTCGCCGACCGAAAGCTTGAGACAAGCCACCGCTCAACGGCAGAAAAGCAGCGGCGGAGAGCGCATATGCTGACCCGACCCAGGTGAAAGAGTCTGCATGCAGACCATGAGCGATGGCAGGTAGTGCTGTAGAAACGCAGGAGAACTCGAGGGCAGTGAGAAAAAGGCAGGTGCACATAGAAGCGAAGATGAGCCAAAATCTGATGCCTTTCCTGCTAGACGGCGATGGTGTCACCATCGTTTCAGTAGGACTCTCCGGCGGGGACGAACAATCGCTTGGGGGCATGATAGGAAGGTCCGTGGGGTGGGCTTGTGTTGAAGAATAGACATGGTGCAGGCTTTAAGGATTCAGAAATGACCGTGTGCCGAGATATGATTGACAGATATCTTGGCCCGTTCACAAGACCTGTACTTAGTACGCCTCCCACCTAATACTTACGGGGTTGAAATCTATTCAACAAACTGGCACTAGCCCTAAATGACGACTTGAGTGTGAAGCCCGAATTGAATCGAACAGGCCGCTACCTGCACAGGTGACCTAAACGGGCCGAGGGTAAGTACTGGCTCCCGGGCTTGTCCCGAGCAGAACGTTAATATCGGGTAAGTGTTAGCACCAAAACCTGCGAACAGATGTTCGAGACTCTGCCGTCAAATGACACTATGAATTTGAGAGTGGATCTGAGTTGTTTGTGTGGGCTGTGAAAAAAACCCAATGTTATAAGTATCGGGTAAGTGTTAGCACCAAAACTTACGAACAGATGCTCGAGACTCTGCCGTCAAATGACACTATGAATTTGAGAGTGGCTCTGAGTCTCAGACTGAGCTGTTTGTGTGGGTTGTGAACAAAAACCTAACGTTATAAGTATCGGGAAAGTGTTGCACCAAAATTTGCGAACGGACGCTCAAGACTCTGCCGTCAAATGGCACTATGAGTTTGAGAGCACTGGCTCTGTTTGTGCATCTGCAAACCGTCTGAAATGAAACATGCGATAAGTTGAAAGTTGTCAGTTTATGTGAATTACGTTCCGCAGGAAAGCCTTTTGATTGGTGGATCACTCAAAATCATGTCCAAATGGGGCATATTTCGCACTAACGGGATTCCAAACTTCGCCAGTCTTTTTATATTTCTTTGCGTAGAGGTCTCCAATTTTTCAGGTATCTGATGTGCGGGCAGTGAAAAAAAAAGTACAAACCTAACGTTATATACGTATGTACTTACCACCTAAAAAACCTTCAACGATTTGGATTAACATTTTTATGCGCTCCTTTGGAGTCCCGAGTGGATTCTACCCCATCTAGTAGACGTTGCATTAGGTTTGACCTATGCGTTGGCCTCTCGGACGTCTTTTCATGGCTATGAAAACGGATGTTTAGTTATTTTGCAGTGACTTTATAATAAGCTCCGAGAATTTCTGGCTCCGGTTTTGACATGTGAAGAATCTGAAGATATTACTATCGATTCGACGAAACATGGAATGAGTTCGTTCAACTTCGCAGAGCCAGCAGAACCTCGATAGGCACGAATATAAAAAAAGTTGTCTTGCAGATGGAAATGCCAAATCGTAGCAGTCTCAGGCTCTCTGAGAGAGCCTGGGGTCTCCGCTGAGCTACTAAGAATCGGAAAGTAGTCCAGACTGGTCATGACCAGTTTTCGGCTATCGGCCAAGATATTGACCCTTAATTTCCTTTTTGGCTGGCTGTCCTCCAATCATAACTCGCAATTGGCCTCGGTTGTGCTCGTAGAGCACGTCAGGTAATGACGTTATTACCCATCCTCGCTTAACGAATCCAAACTTTGCGGGCCTTGATTTTTGTAGGCTTGTGCATTCTCACCGGTACCGAACACCCGAGAATGCTATTTGATAGCGATATTTCTCACATACGGCGAATGTACCGTTGCTCCCGGGCTTGTTGCAAGATATCCTCGTTCTGTAGATGAGCAATGCGCCCTCAGCGGATGACAGGCAGAACCTATAACTTTGTAGCGGTGGACTGATCTCTAATGTAGCCTCACCTCGTGCCGGATGTTCAGAATGTAAAAACAGCCCTGGTTTTGGGGCTATTTTGGCGTCGTTTTGAAATTTCTGATGCCGGCAACCCGGCACAAATAGTATCTGAGTTAAAATTGAGTTTGAAGGCCAAGGAATTTCGGAAGTTTTCTTCTAAGGGGCTCAGGCCAGTGTGGCTTTTTGCATGTTATGCATCGAAGCATCCTATCGACGGTGGACGTGGACAACCGTCGAGATGTGGACTGAGTCCACCTTGCGGTCCGCGCATGTGCTGATGATTGTTTCAGTGACGAATGAGCGAAATGCCACTAACAAGGCTCCTGCGTCATATCGACACAGCTGATGCTTCGGAACACCGTTTTGTTGGCATGATCGGAGCCCGGTACGCATCCTACGCTACATCAATGATGGATTTCTAGGCTACACTGGTCCGGGTGTATATTTTGAGTGACCATCCTTCCCGCGTGTCCCGCCGCGAACACTCTTTTGACACCACTTGCACGAGGAATGCCAACCGTGAAGTTCATGCTGGTGTATAGGTTTCTGCGTAAGACATCCTACTGGACGATGGCCGATTTCTACTCCGAGGTGCATGTCATGGGACGAGAAAAAATACCGCAGGACGGACCAATCATCTTGTAAGATCCCCGCCCCTAATTATAGGCGCCCATTCGTCGAGATCACCTTGCGAACCCGCTCGTGGGCACCCTCTTCCGGTCGTCGGGGAGCATTCCCGTGCGCTGTAATCCCAACTCGGAGCAGAATGGATCGCGCTCAGACGTGACGGCCTCACGGGCGGCACTGTTCGAGCACACGGTCGCGGCATTGGCAAGGGACGGTGTCGTAGGCATGTTTTCAAAAAGAACGAGCTATACGGAGCCAGCGACTGTGCGGATGAAGCAGGGGCCGGCGCGCGCTGCTGTCGAGTATGCGAGGGTTTTTTTATCATTGTTTATCGTCCTCGGGGGTGTGACCCCGTGGTAGATGTTACATGCTATGATACGTAGGAGTGACCGTTTATCGTTACATTCCGCGCATCAAGTAAGATAAAAGAAAATATGGACATCGTCCCAGTAGGGAGGTATGCGAGGGTTGTTGCCTTGAGGACAGTGCCGGGCGCGGAGCGCGGTCGTGATTGCTCCAGCTGCGATCGTGTACGAGGACAAGTTGCTGTACCACAGCCGGGTGCGTCCAACGTGTTTTGCGCAGAGGACTGAGGTTTATGTCTGATTCATCTTCAGGTGCTCATACAGTGAGCTTGTTCTTGTTTTGTGAGGCATTGGTACTTATCAGGACTCAATGAAAGGTCCTAGGTTGCCCTAAGGTTACTCGCAAAGACAATGAATAAACCGAAAGTAAGGAGCTCCTACTATGAGTGTCCACCTTATATACATGAGTACATGGTCCGTGCGCATGGTATAGGGCAGGTAAGATCTCCTACTATGGTAATAGTCCGTGGAACGACAATAGAACGTCATGAAACAATATCTACACATGATATGGATGAGTAAGAAGTCACGTGAGAGTGTAAGTATGAGTAAGCGAAAAAGATCATGACATTACCCCCTCTCTAAGGGCTCATGTCCTCATGAGTCAGCATGGTAGTGACAGTAGGGATCCTTGCAAAAGGACCAGTGAATCTGGGAGTGAGGTACCGGTTCAGGTACAGGTGGGGCATCAGGAAGCTCGAACATGGAATCGTCAAACCATTTGAAACGTTTGCGATATTCGAGGAATTCCGGATCGGAGAAGATGGACGAGGATGGGGAGCTTATGCGAGACGTCTCGCTGATGATAGCGGTAGAAGGCGAGGGAAGGTCTAGTGGTCAAAGGCATAGGCGAGTTGCAGGGCGTGCGGCGGTGGGATGAAGACGATGGAACTTTGTTACTGCCTTTTGCGCATGTCGTAGATCAGTATTGGATAACCATTCGTCTTCTTCGACTGGGAAGCCCTTCCAATGAACAAGGTATTCGAATCGTTCTCCTCTTTGACGGGAGTCGACGATCATTTCGACTTCTTGTTCTAGGGTGTCATCGACGAGATCAGGGGGAGGAGGTGCAGGAATGGGACCGGATGCAGAGGGAACGTAAGGGTGCAGAATTGACTCGTGAAAGACCAGATGAATAGTCTTCCATTTATACGGGAGGTCAAGTTTGTATGAGGCGATGCCGACCTTGGTGAGAACTGCGAAGGGACCATATCTTTTCTGGTCCAACTTCTTCATGGGTTGATTGGTGCGGATATGAGTGGCTTCTAGCCAGACTAGATCTCCAGGTTTGTAGTTTTCTGCAGGGCATACAGATCGGTCATAGAACTTCTTCATATCTTCGTTGGCTAATTTCAGGGCTTCGGCCGCTTGAGCACATAATGTCGTCATCTGTTTAGCGAAGTCTGTGGCAGATTCGCTTCGAATAGATGTTCGGCGATCCTCGTTGACTCGTGGTTCATGTCCGTAGTTGAGCATAAATGGGGTTTGGTGAGTCGTTGAACGAGGATTGTGGTTGTGCATGAATTTGGCCATGGGTAACCACTCCTTCCAGTCGCTTTGACGGTGGTTGATATAGATGCGCAGGTATTGTTCGACCCACGCATTATACCATTCTGTTTGTCCGTCCGTCTGGGGATGGAAAGCCGTGGAGGGATTGGGCATAATACCCAGAAGCTTCTGAAGTTCGGTCATGAAGGTGGATATGAATTGGGGTCCCCGATCTGAGATAACCTTAGTTGGGAGGCCGTGGAGTTTGAAGATTTCATCACGGAGGATTACCGCGATACCCTTGCTATTAATGGTGTCCCGTACGCTGAAGAGTCGGATCATCTTGGAGAAGCGATCGACGATGACTAATATGGCGTTGCTTCCTTGTGACTCTGGGAGTGGGGATATGAGATCTAACGAGATATGTTCCCATGGTTGTTGAGGGATCTCATTTGGTTGTAGCGGGGTATGCCTTGGTGTTGTGATAGCTTTGTTCTTTTGGCAGGCTTCGCAACCTTTGATGAATCTCTTGATATCCTTGGCCGACGTTGGCCAATAGTATTGTTCCTGAACCTTCCGTGTGGTGGCCCGTATTCCTGGGTGACCCGAAGTGGGATGACTGTGGATGGAGGTTAGTATATCGTTGCATAGAGTTGCGTCCTTTGGTACGTAAAGAAAGTCTTTAAAGTATATGAGGGAATCGTGAATGGAAAAGCGGTTATCATGTTGCGTAAATGCGCATACTACTTTGGAATCTCTAAGGTGCTGTAAGTCCGTTATTCTTTGTAAGATAGATGAAGAAGATAGAAGAGTTTGTTCGGCTACATGCATTGCCGCTAGCATACGCATGTCCATAGCGTTCGAATAAATGTTTGTGTTAGAAATGGGGAGAGCATTGATGTCTATAGAGAGAGAAACAAGGTCCTGGTTGGATGTCGGCGTGTTCTCCACAGCCATTGACATATGATTCTGCTGTAAAAGAGTGGGAAAAACTGTGACACCTTTGTTATTGTCCTTCACCCCCTTTTCAAAGTCTGACCTCCGGGACAGAGGGTCAGCAGGATTTGTTTTGCCGGAACGGTGGACAAGAGTATAGTGGAACTCCTGCATGATTTGATTCCAGCGCGCTTGACGGCGGGATAGGTCCTGTGGGACCGCGAAGTATGTGAGGTTTTGATGATCCGTGAGGATCTTGAAAGGTACGTGGGCATCTAATAAATATTGTCGCCAAGTGGTAACTGCTTCGATAATGGCAGCGAATTCCAGATCGGCAGCATGATAGTTTCATTCCACGTCGGAAAGAGAACATGACAGATACGCAATCGGATGCCAGAGCCCACCCTGGTGTTGAGAGAGGATAGCTCCGAGTCCTATGCCTGAACCATCGGTCTCGATCCTGAAGGGATCGAGGTCAGAGGCGAGTGAGAGGATGGATGCGTTTATAAGTGCATCCCGGAGTGTGTCGAATGAGGTTTGACATGTGGTAGTCCATTCAAAGGGGTTTTTATCGCTGGTGAGGTGGTTGAGTGGACGTGTGATGGCTGCAAAGTCTTTGATGAAGCAGCGGAAGAAATTAAGGAATCCCAAGAAGGATCGTACTTGGGTGCAGGTTGTGGGAGGCGGCCAAGTGCGGATGGCGTCGACTTTGGTAGGATCAGTGGCGATAGTTCCGTCGGAGATGATGAGTCCTAAGTATTCAGTGGTGGTGGTCTCGAATTCGCATTTGGTATGTTTGAGCGACAGCTTGTGTTCGCGAAGTTGAGCCAGAACTTCTTGTACAACACGGCAGTGTTCGTCGAGAGTCTTGGTGAAGACTAGGATGTCGTCCATATAGACGATGACTACTTCCTTTGCGATAAGGTCGTGTAGGATATGGTTCATCATTGTTTGGAATGTTGCCGGTGAGTTGGTGAGTCCGAAGAACATGACGAGGGGTTCAAATAATCCTTGATTGGTGCGGAAGGCGGCCTTCCACTTGTCTCCTTCTTTCATGCGTACGTTGTTGTATCCCCATCTGATGTCCATTTTTGAGTAGAACTTGGCACCGTGAAGCTTCTGAACGATCTCCTCAATGAGTGGAAGAGGGTATCGGTTCTTGATGGTGGCTTTGTTTAGCTTTCAATAGTCTTGGACAGGACGGAGTTTGCCATCCTTCTTTTTGACAAAGAAGAAGGGTGATGCAAACAGAGATTTGGATGGGCGAATACGGCCCGTGGATAGGTTTTCTTCGAGGAATGCATCAAGTTCTTTTTGTTCTTTTACTGAGAGTGGGTAGGTTTTGCAATCGACCTTATGGTTGCCAGGTTTTAATTTGATCGCATGGTCCCAGGGTCGACGAGGAGGTAATTCGTCGAATGTCTCTTTGGCGAAGACATCCCGAAATTTGTGGTATTTGGGTGGGACTACTTGTTCGAAGGGAATTTCTTGTTTTCCCTGATTGGCGGCAGCAACGAGATCTGTTGCCATGGTTGTGATATATTTGTTCTCGATCTGGAAAACGCGGTCTTCGGCTTCTGCGTCATCGTACTCCCACAGGGGCGTTGTTTCTGGTGTGAAGCTGAGTTCCTTTGTTTGCCAGTTGATGTGGGGGTTGTATTGGTGTAACCAATCGAATCCTAAGAATACCGCCTGCGAGGATAGGCGTGTTACTGAAAAGGGGATAGTGGATTGGTGGTCTCCGATAGCCACTTTTAGGTCCACGTAGTGCGTGATTGCTCCTTCAGTGTTTGCGGTTCCATTGGCATTATAGACTGGTATTGCCCGAGGAAGTGGTTTTTGTTCTAATTTGTGTTCTTGTACGAAGTTGAAGTCGATAGCGGAGGCCATACATCCCGAGTCAATCAATGCAATGGCTTCGATTTCTCGGCCCAAATCTGATCCAAGGATCACGGGGATTTTGAAGGCGTTGGGGGACGGCTTCTTTGTTCGATATCGAGGCTTTTGAGTTAGCTCGAGTAACATGAATTCGGCGGCATCGTGGGAAGCATTCCGAAGATCTGCGATTAGCTCAGCGTTGACCTCGGTTAGCCGGGTATCATGGATAAACGCTCGTAAATGATGGATGAGACGTTCGTCGGGAGTGTTGTTAGCAATTTGCTTGATCCATTGTGTGGACCAAGGCTTGATTGTGGACTTCCATCCTCGGTCTTTCCTTGTGAGGATTGTTCGTGGTGGAGTCGTTTCCTTTCTACTAACAACCTCGGTCTTTGTCTGCCATTTGATTGCATATTCCCCGGACGGAATAGAGGCTGTAATGCTCAGGGGGAGCGAAGGTACATTTGGCTGTTGCGTAGCCAGCAAATTAGGACTTTGGTTGCTTTCGCAATCCAGACCTGAGATCTCTTCTACGTCAAGGAGAGAGAATTTGTTAGTAAAACGCAAAGGGGAATTAAGCACAGTTTTTGGTACTGCCACGCCATCCTTGGGCTTCACAGCCTGGGCGCCCCTGACCATAACGTTACAAGTACAAATTCTGACTGATGATGTACCTTGAGAATGAGGCAATCTCATTCCTCGTCCTCTTTGACAAAATCCATTTCATCCGCTTCTCGAATTGCAGTTTCCAACTCTTCCAAGGTTGAGTATTCAACGTCGAGTCCACGGACTTTGATATTTTTTGAACCAGAGTTCTTTTGAGGGTGAGCGGTGCAAGGCCATGTTGAGGTCTTTCCTTCTTTGGCACACCAGAAGCAGGTTCCAGTTGCTCGGGCTTTTGATAGGTGCATCGGAGCGCCCCGGCCTCCAAAGACTCCCGTGGTCTCTGGGGTCGTGGTATGCGGTTCGACGAATCAAGTGGGGAATTTGACTTTTGGTCAGAGGGTGTCGGTGATGATTCCTTTCTTTCGCTCCGCTATTTCTGATAACAGTTGTCCTGCGGCGATGAGTCATTTGCACCACTCGTCGTAGCTGTTGTTGTATCTTGTCGTCATGTTCATGTCGGAGCGTTCGACTTGTTCGATGAGGGCGTTGCGTGCGTTGATTCGGAGTAGTCGTACTAGTTGCCGTCCGTTAGCAATCTTGGACCATTTGGCACATACGATTAGATTCTGTTGTTTGTGGAGGAAATCTTCGATGGTCATCGACCCTTGTTTGAGGTTCAGTAAGTCGGTTTCTGCTCGCGAGGCTTCGTAGACTGGTTTGAAGACTGGGTCGACAAAAGTATGGAAAAAGCCGTGAGCTGTATAGTCTTCGTAGTCAATGTTTTTGTCGATAAGGAGCGTGGCAAACTCCTCAGCAGGTCCGTCGGTGCAAAAGCCTAGGAACATCTTGATTTCTTCAACATCGGTGACAGGTCGGTCGAATCCCATTAGGTAGAGTTGGAACTTGGCTCTCCATTTGGTGTATTCTTCTGGTTTCCCGGTAAATGGTGGTGGCTTTTCAACATAGGACTTGCTGAGTTTGATTGTCTTTGGGTCATCATCTACGTCTGGGGCCTTGTCTTTCTTTTTTGACAAGCCGCTTGGTACGGTTGGAGGCGTAGCGGTATGAACTCCATGTTGTGCGACATGCTGCATATATGCTGCGTACTGATTTCGGAATTCCGCGAAACTTGTAGCCAGGGGCCAAGAGTGGAGAGGAGGTGACGTGGGATCGGAGGTAAAGGGTTGTGCTTCGGTAGCCATGATTCGGGGTGTGTCGTTCTGGGAGGAAGCACGACTAATGATGGGTAATGGGTAAGGATAGCCAACTGGAGTGGTTCAGTCTCCAGAAGGGAGGTATGGTGGTCTGCGTGGTACACGTGGAGTATGTCGGGGTGAATGATCGTCCGAAATGTTGGGTGAACAATAAAACTTTTTTCTAAAACTGTATAAAAACTTTTCCTTGCTTGTCAATCCTTATCCTTGTTGGTTTCGGCTTCTGTGAACAAAGGTTCTTTTACCTGGATACTTGGGGAGGATTGTATCGAAGTTCTTTTTGATGGCATTGTAGTTGTTGTCCCACCTGATAACATCGATAGGTGATGAGGAACGTGCGAAGCTGATGAGCTCATCGTTTGTTGATACGACGCGTAATCCCAGCCAAAATTCCTCGTTGATGTCGTTTGTGGGGATGAGGGTCAGATGTCGCTGTAAAAAGCAGACAGTCCAGACAATGATGGTAGTCGGGTCAATGGTAGCAAATGTGGGCCATGGTTTTCTAAGAAGAGGCGAGGAGATTCCGCCAAGTAGTGTGAACGGGGCTTCCTGAACTTCCGCGACAGGGTCGAGAAGTGGTTTGGAGAGCGAGAGGAGAGAAAATGGCTTGAAGGTATTGGTCGGAGTAGTCAGGTTCATCGACGACTGTTTCTTCATCAGAGTGTAATGAGGATTCGTAAACAGTATGCTCGTCTTCGGATGAGTCCTCTACGTCTGTCGTGGAGCGTAGGGGTTGGAGAGGAAGGGGCGGCTGCGGCTCTGGCACTAAGGCAACGGGCTCGACAGCGATGATGTGGAATGCGAGTTGGAGGTAGGTGAGGAGAAAAACTAGTACAAGTCCTTCTAAGAGCGTGCAGGTGGTGCGGACCAGGTCCAAGGTGGATGAGAGATAATCCAGCGTATGATCTTCCTTATCAAGCTGATTATGAGGAAGAACAAGGCAATAACTTTCTCGATGGCTCGGTAGATATGCCTGGCGTAAACTGTTAATGCCGGTGATGGAAGTCGAAAGACTTGCTGCCGTCAGTTTGTATGGCAAGGATGCTCTGCTGCCAGCACGATAACTCAGCGACTCAGACAGTCAGAGGGTGGGACGTTAAGCAGGGAGGAGGGATGTCGACGAAGCGTGAGCTGGCGTAGTACAACGGCAGTATGAGCGATGACGAAGGTCGGGGTAGAAGTCGGTGGTGAAGGGGTAGGTGGTTGACGAGGTATGAACGACGCGATGAGCAAGGTGTGAACGACGGCAATGTTGGGTGGGCAAGGTAGGAAGGTTACCTTCGGTTTTATATCAGGACTCGATGAAAGGTCCTAGGTTGCCCTAAGGTTACTCGCAAAGACAATGAATAAACCGAAAGTAAGGAGCTCCTACTATGAGCGTCCACCTTATATACATGAGTACATGGTCCATGCGCACAGTATAGGGCAGGTAAGATCTCCTACTATGGTAATAGTCCGTGGAACGACGATAGAACGTCGTGGAACAATATCTACATGTGATATGGATGAGTAAGAAGTCACGTGAGAGTGTAAGTATGAGTAAGCGAAAAAGATCATGACAGTACTCGTGTGGCAGGAAAGATATAACAAGCCGATAGGCGTTCATGACTTTCTTGCCAAACTTTATCAGACAGATGAGAAGGGCGTGCATGCTGCTGTGAAGGAGATCACGTAAAATTTTTACCAAATGAAATGACGATCAATGCCCCGGATTGGTATTGTGTTTTGTAAAACGAATCAATATTGACTGATCGTTTCGATTGGGACACTTTGAATGGTGCCAAGATGGCGGTAGAGATGATGTGCGGGAACGAAACCATTATGAGCGAGCACATAAAAGTAGAGCCCTTGACTACCTGTATCCGACCTTGGCAATCGTTTCTTCATCAAGCATAGCCATTCCGAGTGCGATGTTGGTTGTGCTCCGTCAACTGTGTGCAACATTCTTACACTCAAGCATGATCACTTTTATACCCGTATTCATTGTTCACGTTCCCATGCATGTCATTGGCCGGCTGGCCCGGCTCGCCGCACGATTCCTGGCGAAACATGATGAGGAAGCCAAGGCACAGTATAAGGCTATCTTTAGGAGTCAGGGCATGGCACTGTTATATAGCATGATCGTCCATAAAAGTTTAAGGGTACTCACGCATGACAGAATGTCAACCATGTCTGTCAGGGATGCCGATTGTTCGGGACAGTGGTCTTTTCCCTCTGTACCATAAGTATTCTATGAAAATGGCACAAGTACTTGATTCAAGGTGAGTCCTGATGTCGACGGCGCCACTCGCGCGCTGACAACATCGACAGGAAACCTAGAACAGTATGTCTGTTTTGCGAGCGTCGGGTCCGTCGCTCGATCGTTCAAAGATGGAGACGTTTGGCTGCGCTAGTAAATGTTTTAGCTGGGCTCGTTTCGCCGACGTCGATCGACGTCTCGGGGGATAGGCTGGCAGTGTACGCGCGACCACCTCGTCCGGCAGAAAATCACTTCCTCAAGAAACATACACCAGCAGGCGCTCGGATGAATACCGCCAACTCGCCCCAGATGAGCTCCCGGAGACTGATCGGGCCGTTGTTCGCCGCGCATGCGGACGCCCTCGACGCTGTCAGGGTGCTGGAAAGGGTGTCAAGGGTAGAGGAGAGCCAGGGTCCACAACGACAGGACCTTCCAAAAGGGGAATGATGACCAAGCAAGGCAGTTTGGGTGCGAAACCCTTTTGCACCTTGGCGGCGAGGGTGCTTTTGAGGACGACCTCGCCGTTTGCACGTTTTCATTGCAATGTGGTGATATCCAGCCCTTTCCGACCCCTCCGCTTCTGGTTTCTTTATTCGACAAAAAAAAAGTGTACAACTTTTTACGATGCTCGTGGTGCACCCTGCCAGTCTCTGTGACGTCTGCTTGGATCCGTACATTATCTCCTCTGAACCCGCTAATTCGCCGCACGCTATAGCATGTGGTCATATTTTCTGTCTTACGTGCGTACCCCACTTTACAGCAACCCTAATCTGATCGCCTACATATAACACACGGCGCTCCGTTTGTACAGATGTCTTCGGAACCTCTCTCCGAGCGCCTGTCCCCTCTGCCGAAAAGCCTTCCAGCCCGACCGCGTCAAGAAACTACATGTGGCAAGTCCACCCGAGCTAGATGAAACCGAAGCCACAGCGATCGAGGCCCAAGCGACGCAGCTCCTCCAACGTGTCGCGCTCGTGTCGGGCGAGGACGTCCCTGACGTGGAAATCATCGAGGTCGTCACAGAAGTCGAAGAGTGGCTGGCTAACAATTCCGCCGAGGATTCTGTGAGCGTCCTAATTACTTTTGTGTTCTTCCTTTTGCCATCCTGTGTCGTCCCTTGATGTGGGGGGCGTGTGCTGGCAAATGACTTGGCTTTTGTGGATCCGACTTGTTCCGCCCTTTTGCCAAGGACAGCTTCGCTGACTCCTTTCCACGAGTTAGCATCGACCGCTACGTACCTCCTTGGCTGCCCTTCAACGACACAAGGCCCTGCAAGAGCGCAACGAGCGAGAACATGCCGAGTACCGACACGTTCGTCGCGAGCTAAAAGCGTACCGACGCAGCGCCCACCAAGACTCCAAGACGTCGCGTGCGGTGGAAGAAAGTCTGTTGAGCAGGATCGCCGAGATCGAGAGTAAACATGCCTCGTAAGCCCGTCCACGTTGCGAGGAGCACGCCACGCTGACGCGCTCGAGAAAACAGGGAAGTGAGTCGAAGGGAGGAAACCGACTTCTTGTTGACTCAACGCCCTTTTTTCAGCTCTCTCGGCTACATGCCGAGATAGATGCGCTGCGTGGTAACAAGACGCAACAGGCTTATCGTAATGCTTCGAATCCGCTCCCACCGCCCCCCGAACCGTTGCCACTGGGCCGATTTCCTGCGTTTGCATGGCCGGGTGGAGCCGCAGATGCGCCGGACCCTCTTCTCACTGCTACTGCTGTTCCGTACCCTCCGCCGCCGCCCAGGGTACCGACCACCACCACCAACACCACCGCTGCCGCTGCCAACGGCTACCCACCCGTCTCTTCATATGGCACGTCACACACCCAATATGCGCCCCCTACCCAAATCTCGCAACCGCTCGCCGTCCCATGGGCACGGCATGCCGAGGCTCCGCGTGCAGACCAGAGGCTTTCAACCCAGGAAGCCAACGGCCAAGCCCCAGAACAGAGGAGACTCCCTGCAGAAGACCGACCGATTATCGCTGGTCCAGTCCCGACGCGGCGGATCGCCATCGCCCCTTCTCCGGCCCCTAGCTGGGCGCACCACCCGCTTGTCGAAGAGAGGCGGTCGGATTCGGAACGGGAGGACGAGGTCATTCGCCCGCGGGCCCGCGCCAACGGTACGAGTACGAACGGCGTTGGCGGTGGGGCGGATACGAATGGACGGACGACAGCGACGGTGGGCTCGCGCCTCGCATCTGCTCAAGCGTACGTCCAAGGCTACGGTTCAGGCTACGAGTCGGGGATACAGATTGCCAGCGAGCCCGCCGCATTTGCGCCGTCGTCGTCGTATGGGAGTGACCGGTCGAATCGGTCTTATGCGTTTCCTGTTCAAGAGTCTCCTGAGCGGCCGCTCGGACTGGGTCTGATGGGAGTGCCGCAGCCGATCTCTACGGGGACGGTATCGACGCCCGATGAAGACGCCACGCCCGTGAGTCGAGCACGACGGCTCACGAGGAGGAACACGACGCAGGCGGTCGACATGGAGCGGTTGACACGGCGGCCGAATAATCCGTCACTCCTGAATGCGCCACTGCAGAACGGTGGCGCGCGGCGGCCCTCGCAGGGGGTGGACCAAGTACTGGGCGTTCGCCGCACGGTGACGGAAGGTGGATTGCGTCATGTCAACGGTGGTGATGATCCGTCAGGGCGCCGTATGACCGAGAGTGGGATTACTGTACCTCTCGCGGGAGAGGACGATAGCCCACGGAGCGAGACCACGTGGGGCACGGTGCAGACGCTGTCCAGGGACGGGGGTAGCATGGGCAGCCTCAGTATGCTTGTTGGCCTGCACAACGGCGGGGGTGTTCGGGGACAGGGCAGCGGTGGCGGGTCGTACGTAGGACTCGATGGACGCGGCGATTCTGGGGAAGATGGGACGATGACTCCGATCGGTACAGGCAGTTTACCTGGCTCTGAATCGGAGATATCAAGCTTGGGGGTCGTGAGGGAAGACGAGGGGGAGTATTCGGGATCGCGCCATCGTCGCGTCCAAGAGGGCACGACGCCGCATCACCGGAGCACGTCGTATTCAGAGCGGACTGTCGAGGGTGACCACGGTCGACGAGCGGTGAGGGAAGGCACGCGGCACGCGTCTTGGTCGAGCGCCGAGGGGATGCAAGCCGACACTGATATGGCTCCAGGCAATGCGCTATCGCTGCATTTTGATGCCTCGTTTCCGACGCATGGCTATCATCTAGGACAGCGAACGTTTTCAGCTATGCCGTCTGGGCCTGAAATCGTTGCACCCACGCCGATCGTCGGTGGACCCAACGTTATACACTTGTGGGCGAATCGAACGTGAATAGATCCATCGGATGCTTTTCTCATTATACACTAGACTCCCTTTTTTCTCTCTCTTTCTCTCTTTCTCTCTTTTGCTTCCTCCTCGTCCAGCTATAGACGCTGCCTGCTTGGTTTCGAACGTTTGTATGTTGTCATGTCTTGTTTTAGGTCCGCCTGCGATACCGTTGATCAAATATGAATGATCATGTTGCGATGGGGCGTGACCACGAGGCTCCCCTCGGGCGTAAATGACCTTTAGATGGCCAACGACCGCTCGAAACGGACGTGCGAACTCGAACGCTTATCTTGACCTAGCGTGACATCTCATGATGTCGAAGTCCCTTATCGACCAATGTCTCTGCGTAGCGCGATCTCTTTCATCGATAAGCATGTCTTTGTGTCCCTCTTTACGGATTTCCGCTTTCGTTTCGAAAGTCGACCTACTCTTTGTTTAGACAGTAGTGTCGATATGAGCGAGACGTATAGAGGGATGTTGGATGTCCAGAGTGCTCGACGCTGAGCCCCTGTACCGGTGACCGGGACTGCTCCAGTACCGAGATGAGCGAACTAGCCATCTCAAAGAGCGGTCCCCACTTGCTACTTGCGGAGTAGTAAAACCATTGATGATGATGCTGATATATATAAAATCGTCTTTTGTTCCTGTTGGTTTACCTGATCTTCCGATGATGACTTTCAGATGAGTCTTTTCGTCTCCGATGTGGGGAAGTGTGGAGCCAAACTGGCCCGATCTACACTGATCAAGAGCCGGTTCTGAACGGTGTGCCCCACTCCGACCAGCTAACTTGGGTACAAAAGAAGGGGGTAGCTCGCGGGTTCATTCTGGAATGCGGAACCCCACCTGAGTCGGCTGATGCGTTGGACCGTCTGATTCGGATCGACAGAAGGGGCGTTGCGTTGCTGTCGAGATCGCTCCGATTGGTTCACATAAACGTTTTGTGGAGCAGGTCGAGAGCCATGCTGAGGAGGGGCGGAGAGACGACGGAGCGAGTGACGCAGACGTGTATCATTCGTGTGCGTGTCGTGCTGCAAAGATCCGAATTCAAAAAAATTTAAAAAAGACCCCCGACAGCGAGACATATTATGTTCGGCGAAGATTCTCGTTCTACTGTTCCTTTGGGGACGCCGTTCCGCAGCCATCGAAGAAGACCGTAATCGGCAAGACTGCCCGCACCCAGTGCGTGTGTCACCTCGAACATTGGTGGATCCCTTACAGCAAGTGCCACCGGGCATAATCCCAATCGCCGTCCGTGGACATGAGGACGACCATGAACCGGCCCGGAGTGCCCATCGACAGGCTAACGGCTATGGAGTTTATCGTTTCCTACTACTGACACGAGCTAAAATAAGGTGTCCGGTGCCTCCCAACGGCGCAAGGGATTTCCCGACATCCCCCAGACTATCCCAGAGAACCCGAAAAGAGCAAAGTGGTAGGAAAAGCTTTATCCGAAGTTCGCTGGGGCGTGATAGCAAGTGATGCATTGGTTACACAATCGTATGTAACCCCGGGCCTTCCATCTCACGTCGCTTAGCCGGCCTCGTGCCTGCCTTATAACGGTCGCCAGAGCCATTGTTGTAAAATGCCCCTCCGCACGGTACTTGGACCAATCCCGGCCAACACGCGCACTCGGCCTGGCTTCAGGCCACGTTTCCCCTCGCCCCCGTCGGCCTCTCTTTTTCATTCCCTCTCCCTCTCTCTCTATCCTTCTTTCTTTCATCAAAGAGGGTCCTTGACCAGTCCCTTTTGTCTCCCATCTCATCATGCTCGTGCTGGGCCCCAACTCGACGTGCGACGTCTGCCTCGAGTGTTACACCACCGGCGCCAACGTCCCTCATGCCATCACGTGCGGCCACGTCTTTTGCCAAAAGTGAGATTGCGCCCGAAAGGCGACGATCACACCGCAGCGAACCCGGGTGCTCAATCCTTTTTTTTTTCTTTTTCCTAGATGTCTCGACCACTTGATGCAGCACAAGTGTCCCCTCTGCCGTGAACGCTTTTCTCCCCGCGACGTTCGAAAGCTCCACGTCGACCGGGATGCGTCCGTAGGGCTGGGAGAGTCCTCGGAGCCCGTGGTGCTGCCCCCACCGATCGAGAACGAGTCTCAGCGGCTCTTGGACGACGTCGCACGCATCGTCAAGGAGGGCGGGAAAATCAACGAGATTCGGAGGGTGATCGACGAGTGTCGTGCGTATTACAAGTCACAGCCGGGCAATCAGGTGCCGTATTTTTTTCTTTTTTTCGCCCCTTGCCCCGGTCGTGGAAACGTGACCCTTTTTCTAACTCTTTCTCAGTACACCCCCGTCAGGGTCAGTTGCCTTTTGCTGCACAACTTGTTGGAAGCGCAGAGGAAGCAAGCCGCACAAGCGGAGCAGCTACGGGAAGCTGTCGCTACACGTGACGAAATACGCGATCGCTTAAAGTCAGAACTGGAAGCGGAGCGGGTCAAGTACGAGGACTTGGCTCGCACGAGCCGGGACGAAAAGGAAACGGCGCTTGCGATCGAGAAAAGTCTCAGGGAGCATTACGATCAGATGAACAGCTTTTGGAAAAGGTGCGCGGTTCACGTCATGATGGTAACGAGTTCGTCGCTAACGCGCACCGTTCTAGTCAAGTGAGTAGATTCTCTTTCCTTTTTATTATTTATTTTGCGCCTCGCCCTGAGACCCTTCAAAAAGATGGCGTCCGCGAACCTAGAATGTCGGTCTTTACGTGAAGAGCTCGATCGATTGCGTTTGGGTGGGACGGTGCCGCCTCCACGGGCACTCGAGCTGCAGTATTTCTACAAGAACGAGCCCAGACGGTCGTACTCGGAGAGCGAAGAGGTCACGCCGGAGGTCACCAAGTCTAAAGTCGTCCTCGGTGACGAGTACGATTTTCGTCTCTCGCCTCTCGCAGAGGTCACCGCGCCGCTGTTGTCGACCGCACCGTCCCTGATGGCGCTCGCCGACGACTCGGAGGAGGAGATCGCAAAGTTGAAGCGGGCCAAGTCGCCCATCCAGGAGGAACCCGAGCTCGAATCGGAACTGGAGGATGCCGGCGCCGCCACGCCGTTCCCCGCACACCTCCAACCACAGACGACCAAGATCGACCCCATACCGATACCGCTTCGTTCCCGGACTCCGCCGTCCCGCCAGCCGAGCGCGATGGCCATGTCGATCACCGCCGATCACTGGTCTGCCATCTCGAGTTCCAAACCGCGGGACGACGTCGTCATGATCAGCCGTCCCGCATCCCCGCGCCGTTACTCGTCCGAGCGCATGGCTGCGATTCCACAGGGGCCGCGTCCCAAGGACGCCGGGTACCGCGACGTGGCGGAACTCAAGCGACGGGACTCGGGCGAGGCGGCGGCCAAGGACCAGCTCGTGTCCAAGCTGCGCGACTTGCTCGACAGCCCGCGCCCTGCATCGTCGTTGCACGCGCACATGCAGCGGCGGGACGTGCCCGAGCCGGTGCTTCCGAGGCCCGTGTCGCGCTTGACGACGCCGACACGGCCATCGACGGCGCTTGCGTCGACGTCGGCGCACCTCGAGGACGTGGACCGCAAGCCGCTCGTACGCGCGAGCGACGTGGCAATGCAGCTCGAAAAGGAGCGCTTGGAGAGGTTAGAAAAGGAGCGTCGGCGAACGCGGGACCCGTCGTTTTTATCGAACTCGCTCAAGGATACGACCAACGCGCCGACGGACGTTCATGGACTCGTGCGCAACAGGTCTGTGACGGGCAAGAAGTACCACACGGATGCGTACGTTGCGTGATCGTACTTTGGTTTGAACTGTTTTTTTTCTTCCTTTCGTTCCGTGTTTCGCCGCGCCTTTTTTGTCTTCTCACTCGCTTTCTTCCGCACACGACCAAGGTTTTAGGGCAATTGGACACGACATGCTAGAACGCAGTGGATGACTTTCCTTTTGTTTCTTCCCGTCCCCCCACTCTCTCGTTGTTTATGCGGACCGTTTTCGTCGAATGCGGGCCAGTAATGTATGTAACATAACCCGCGATACCTCTGTACCCTCTGTAACATGCGCTGCGTCGTGTGCGTGTGTAATTGTAGTCGGAACGTGTATGATGTGTTCATCTAGGGTGGGATCAGGATCAGCAACATGTCATAGAGCATGAACTACATGAGTCACATGGGGGGCGTAGGATACAATCAGCGTAGAAAGCTACAATAAGGACGGAGAAAAAAAGAAAAAAACACTCAAGCGGCACACTGGAGCGTGGCCCCACAAAACTGGGCGAGCAAGACGTAGAGCAAGACGATACCCAAACCAGCCGAGAGAGCGATCGTTTTGGTGTTGTTCCACCACATTTGTCTGCGCACGGTGCGCGCGCCGCGGCGGAACGCAGTCGCCTGTGTGGCCATGTTGTCCGTCTTGTCGACGAGAAGCTCGATGCGTTCGCCGCGACTGAGAATCTGCTCGACGTTCTTGACGAGGATGTCCTTGACCTGTGATATCTCCGCCTGGGCGCGGGCGACCTGGTCGGCGGGCGGTGCGGTGTTGTAGGTGTGCATGAGGGAGGCGATCGTCGGGGCAAAGGAGCCCTGGAGGCCGTGGGCGGGTGTAGCGCTCAAGCTGGCCGAGGACGACGAAGGGAGCTCGGTGAACTGTGGGTCCGGTCAGTTGGGCGGGGACGGTAGACTCAGAGCGAGGACGTGCCTTGCGCTGCATCTCGACGAGAAAAGCAAACGGCGTATTGCTGCTGCACGATCAGCGTCTGGGTGTCGCGACTGTGTGGGGTGCTCACCGTCCGACGGCATCGTCGGCGATGACGAGGTAGACGAAACCACCTTCTGCGATGTAGTGTATGAGGTATTGGTCCCAGACGTAGGTGAGTTTACTGTCGTTGGGAGGTATCTTTGATAAGATGGTTTGGGTCGCTGCGGAGCGGGGTGAGCGCGGACGTCGGGGCTGGCGGTAGCAACGTGCCTTGGGAAAAGTCACGTCCGCCGGGTGCGTGGTGCTCGGCGAGCACGACGGGGCCGCGTGCGACGACGGCGGTGTGCTAGGGCGGGTGAGCAAAGCGGGCGAGGAGGAGGAGAACATGAACTTACCAGAGACATGCGTTGACGAGAGAAAAGTGTAGTCAGCTGGAAATGGAAATTCCGATTCATATTTCGCACGATTCTGCCACGACCAAGGTTTTCTGCACTTTTCCATCACAAAGCATGGTACGTGTTCTTTGCGTCCTCGTCCTCGTCCTCGTCGCCGCTGACCGCTGGGTAGTCTGACTCTGACGCCCCGACACACGCGAACGGCTCGTCGAACGGCAGGGCAAATGCCGTCGCAAGACCCCCCGGAGCTCAGATTCGGTGCGTGCAAACGTTGGACGGATGGACGAGTCTCTGACGCTGCTGCAGTCGACGTGCGGCCGGTTCACAGGCGGCGAGACCCAACTCTGCTCGTGCGGCGGGTGCAGGCGGTTCGTCGGGGACGATGCTCAAGCTGTACACGGACGACTCGCCAGGACTACGCGTGTGAGTGGTTGGACGCAAAACGTGAGGTATTCGTATTGACTTATGGTACAGCGACCCCTACGTGGTGCTCATCCTATCGCTCGCTTTCATTGGATCCATCTTTTTCCTACACATTTCTGCTAAAATTATACGGTCGTTGACCCAGTAAATTTGTCTGTAATCGAACGTGGATTGGCTGAGAAATAGGAGAACTGCGCTTGCACTGCTCGTGTGACTTGGCCGATGAGACCACGATGTCCTCCTCCTCGACAGACCATGTAACGAGATACACTTATTGTGCCACCGTTCGCGCCCTCGCCCATGCTACGCGCGTACTCGCAGCCGCCCCCTTCCTCATCGTCGACTGCGAGGGCAAAAATTTGGGCGCCACAGACGGCGTACTCTCTCTCATGTGCATCGGAACACCCCACGCAGAGCACATCTTCGTCTTTGACGTCCTCGCACTCCGATCCTCGAATGCCCTCGCCTGGCTCCGTCTCCTGTTCGACATCCTCGCAGCACCCTCGGTGAAAAAGATCATGTGGGACTGTCGCAACGACTTTCTCGAGATATCCGCCGCGTACGGCGTCACCCTACAGGGCGTGCTCGACCTCCAGCTCGCAGAGATCGAGTCCCGTGCATCCCTCCGCGGCGAGAAAGAGTGGAAGCGCATCTCTCGCTTGGCAGCAGGCGGCCGCCGTCTCCCCCTCCCCCTCATTAAACAGAACCCCGAGCTCTTCTTGGGCGTGCACAGTCTCCAGGGCATGGACGCCTGTCTCCGGGAAGCCCGCCTGTTGACCACCGGAAAAGACCGTACGTCCTCGTCGTCCGTTTGCGTGTCGCACTGACCCTGCGGTACAGCACAGGTCGTCGCGATGCACAAGACCAACGGTTCTGAGGTCTGGCTCGGTCGTCCGCTCATGCCACAGCTCGTCCAATACGCAGCACACGACATCGAGATGATGGCCGCCCTCTACGAGCATTTCAAAGCTCAGTCGTGGATCACGCCACTCAACGAGGAGGCCTTGGTCGACCAGAGCATGCGCTACGCGTACTCGCTCTACTACCAGGGACGCGTCGGCGACGACGACGTGTTTGGTTCTAGCTCGGTCCTCCCGCTCGACGTCCTCCGCGAGCCCCGCGGTCTGACGGTGCCCTGCCAGGGCTGCAACCGCATGCAGTCGCTCCATTGCTTCACGATCAACCGACGGGGAAGAAAGATCGTGGCGCGGACCAACATTTGCCGCGTCTGTCAGATCAAGCTGTTGATCAAACACATCAACTACCCCGTTTCTTGGGTGCAGGTTGCTTCCTACGTACGTACCGTCATCGTCTGGGTGGTGCGCTGTTGACGTCCTGTCGTAGACATGATTTCTCTTCAGGCATGCCATGTTACTTACCACTGCAGGTTCTTTGGTTGACGAATCGAAACGTATGCACGATCATGTTTTCTTTTTTTGCTTGTCGTCGATCTACATATGGGCATCACCTCTCTCTGTCTCTCTTGCATTGTTGTTGTCTTTTGGTTTGTATGTTTTGATGTATGTACAGTGTATGTAAAAACAAGCTCATGCTACTACTAGTCGGTATAACTACTTTTGATACGGAGTGCACAGCACTGGCTTACATACACGCGTGATAATCAAAGGCCATCTGGCTCTCTTCCATCTCCAACGATCTCCACGCTAATGTCCTGGCAAAGTACCTCCACCGATATTTACCCCGCCTGCTCTGACGGTGTCTCCTAGCTTACGTCGACGCGAACCTCCTCGGGACCGGCAAGGTCCATAAGGCTGCCATCCTCGGCCAAAAAGGCGGCGTATGGGCACACTCGGCAGGATACACCGTACGTCTCCTCTCGATCGCCCCGAGCTCTCCGTATGTGACGATCCTACCCTCAGCTCTCGCCCGACGAACAAAAGGCGGTCGTCAGTGCCTTTGCCGACCCGGCGAAGGCGCAGGCCAATGGGATCCGTCTCGCAGGACAAAAGTTTTTCACTCTGCAGTGCGACAAGGATCGTCTCTATGGCAAGAAGGCGGCGAGTGCTCGATGCGATCGATCCGTGATCTTCCTGGACTGACTGATCTTGATATGATTCAGGCCGACGGATGTGTGTTGGTCAAGACGAAGCAGGCGATCTTGGTCGCCGAGTACGTGTCGCCTATTCAAGCTCCGGAAGCGACGCCCATCGTCGAGGGTCTGGCGGACTATCTGAAGAGCGTGAATTACTAGACGTCGTAGGAGACTTGATTAACGTTTTCTTAAATCACCTTACGCACGTTCGGCTGCGTCCGGAATGACGTAATGCTGATAAACCAATTCACCTTCCGATTTTCACCTCTACCACGATCAGTAACATTTGCTACCGAAAAGATAGAAAAACATCATCTGAACTCTCACTGCTCCCACAATTTAATACGTCTACGATAATATTACATAGATGAGTAGTGAAAACAATACCTCACTACACAACTTTGGCTTTCGTCACTTTGATGCCTTGGTCAGTCAAGCATGGGAAACACTCCAGGACTGAAGCAGCAGCATTCAGTAATGACAACCACAGATTAAACAAAGTACCACACACCAGAGGGATGTCAAGGATGTAACCATCTCCTCTATGGTCATTCTTTGCGATACCGTTATCCCAGCCTTCAGGAAGCTTCCACGTCGAGCGCCCATCAAAATCAGGACGGATCAACACATAGTGTACCTTGATAAACGTGTGTAGCACCTTTAACTTCTTCGCTAGTGGGCGTTCAGTTGGATTTTTTCCCCCTTCGAGCAGCTCTCCAACGTTCTTCATGATCTTGTGTATAACTGCATAGCCCCTTGCTGAACCTCTATGATCAGCAGCCATGGTTGTTTGAAGGATCCAGATGTCTGCAGACTGGGTAGCGAACTTGAGGTCCACAGTCAAAGAAGGGTAAATTAAACATGCTGGCAACGTAATATTTGCCATTCTGGAGATCTGCAGGAACGTTCATGCAGTCAAAGGGGACTTGCTCTCGCTCAATTTTTGAGAATCCATCAACTTCCAGTGCGTCAGGCGTCTTTTGCTTCGTCGTGTATGTCGAGTCCGTCACATCCTTTTCCGCTCTCTGTCCTCTCGAGCAGGAAAATATTAACTGTCGAGGTTATGTCGCGTATGTTTGTTCAC
>JBBPMJ010000166.1:0-57200 GCA_038090255.1 Austroboletus niveus
TTCGATCTTACAATACTCTTGACTTCATATGTGCAGCAATTAGCCGCCAGGTCCTTATTTCTGACCTTCAGATCGTAACAACACCCCATCATTCCTAACGCGACTATCAAATTCCTAACGCAGGTTCGTCATATTTCTAACGCAGGTTCATCATATTTCTAACGCGATTTTGAATTCCTGATGCAGACCAACAACTTTTAACGCTAAGTTAGTCATTTTTAATGCGAAGCCTAGCGCTAAAAAATATTGTCCGCTCCTGCCCCTCATACCGGAAGTCAGTGTTATGCTTGGGAAGCACATGTTCGGATCAAGAGCAGGTAGCGAAAAGTGTAAAGGGTCATAGAAATGGAAAAAAGAGTAGGCGTTCGGATGTCGAACCGGACCATCGAATGCAAAAGGACGGGCAGTCACACGATTCCGCAACTTGATGGGGAGCTAACTCATTGCATTTGAACATCAGTCGCTCCTGTCTGACTTCGCTAACTTTTGATTCATTCACAATGATCTCCTCGCTCGTCCAATGGTTGAATGAGAATTTCTACTTCGTCGTTCTCACCGTCTCCGACGGCCATGTCATGAAAGTTTTCACTTGCGGATGGGTCTTGTATGTGGCAGGCCCAGCTCCTGCACTATAAAGTGCCTCCTTTCGAGCCTCAAAGAAATCAGCGGCCCCCATCCTCGAAACGCGATGTATTTCTTGGCTCTCCGGTTCTTCTCTCAGGACTCTCTTCCGTGTCTGCGCATAGCAAAGCATGATGCGAGCTTGTCCTTCCTTGACAATTACCAGGGTCCGGATCTGCAGAAATCTATCGCCAATGACCCATCCACGTCACTCCGGTATACCTTCTCTGGAGGCGAACCGTGAGCACAGTTTCTTCTATGCTACAAGGCATGCTCACCATTGCATTTCGTACGATAGCTATCCGAACCCCTTTATGTCAGATAGATTAGGGTTCTGCTTCCAGTCGACTAACCTAGTATGTATCTAGCTTTCTCGTCTGCTCCACTATCCATCATAACACGCATCATCTAGATTGAAAGATTGCTCACTTCATCCAAGAGCGAGTCATAAGCGAGACGTTGATGTTGTTCTTGCTTACCCTTGCGATCCAGCCTGAGCGCATTGTTCATGCAAAGGGAGGAGCAGATGCACACGACTGGTTTGAGGTCACTACCGATGTCGCCATGAACTATAGTATGGCTAACGCGTTCAACGCGATCGGCAAGCGTACCCCTGTGGCCGCCCGTTTTTCGACGATCGCGGGAAATCTTGGAAGTCCTGATAGCGTTCGAGATCTGTGAGGTCTTGCTTTCAAGTATGTTTTAGAAAATATAAATGTGCGCCACGTCGGCTGAACCTGGCTTCAGATTACCTATAGAGGAGGGAGTATTCAACTGGGTGCGTTAGAGCTTCGCGCGAAGTGGCACTCCAGAGTCTGGACTCGACCTTAACTTTCAGGTGCTCCTCAACCATCCAGTGTTCTGGCTCCGTGACCCTGCCAAGTTCCCACGTATGTCTTGGTTTAACTATGTTACTAATCGACATTGACAGCATTTGGGGTTGTAGACTTCATCCGTTCCCAGAAACGCAACCCGCAGACAAACTTGCTTGACCACAACGTGAGATTTCCCATTTTAGCAACACGTGCCTCGCTAACCTCCCCCACAGAACTTTTGGGGTATGTGCCTGTCGCCGTTACCCTGACTTGTTCTGATATCTCCGGTACGATTAGGTTACTTGTCGGCCAACAATGAGTCTATCTACCTGATCATATGCCTGTCAGCCACTTATTCAAATGCTCATACTCACACAGGTCATGCACACTATGTCTGATTTAGGCACACCTTATGGCTATCGGTCCGTTTACCTCTCTTCTCTTCTAAAGGCCGAACCAGTCCTAATTCCGCGGTAGACACATGAATGCATACACTGGTAATATCTTCCGCGCGGTCGTGAGTGATACTGAGTGATAATACATCAAGTGAGCTACCTTGCCTGTAGTCGGCTTTACCTCCCGAGTGTGCATCAGAACAATCCTCGTCTCTGATCAAGGCATCAAAAACAACACCAACGACGAAGCAATCCTAGTGGCCGGCCAAAACCCTGGCTTTGGTATTTCAGATTTGTATGATGCCATCGGAGCTCTATTGGCAGATCGTGACCCCGCAACAGGCCGAAAAATACAGATGTAAGCACCAAATTTGATCGGAATATAGGGACATAAACTGACTTTGCATCAGACAATGTGTTTGATCTCACAAAAGGTGCAACCACCGACATTCTCAATGTCTCAAGGGAATTTGACTGATATTATGACATGTAGAGTGGCTCGAAGACGAAATACCGTACCAGGAAATCGGCAAGATTACGCTCACACAGAACCCGCGAGACCGTTCCGTGGTCTTCGCGCGGAAGCATGCTCATTGTTAGCACAAACTACTTTGAAGAGGTGGAACAAGTTGGTTTCGATCCTTTTCACATGGTTCGGTGTTCTTGTAGTCATCCCATTGCAGTATCTTGAGGGCCATCTTGTAGCCAATGGCATTGAGGCAACCGAGGACCCAACGCTTCAAGCACGTTTGTTTGCATACGGCGGTCAGTACCTTGTCCAGAACATTAGTTTTTTGCCCTTCAAACTCAAATCCCTCGCCGATTCTCAACGCTATCGCATTGGCAAGAATTACATGCAACTTCCTGTGCGAACAAATCGTTTCTTGCAAACATTTTTGCTGACATAACTCTAGTTCTAGATCAACTGTCCCCTCAACCCCGTCGGTGAGTCGCTCTCGCAATTTGGAAAAGAGCCATCTAACCCCCCTCACAGCCAATATCCTCCGGGACGGTAACATGAGCTTCAACAATCAAGGCAAACGCCCCGACTTTTGGCCACAGCAGGACATGCTCCAGCTCGAGCAGCGCCCGTACAATGATGACAACCACACCATCTGGGTCGGCGGTGCAGTCAAGTATCTCAGCTCGCCGAGCGAACTCGATTTTGAGCTGCCAAGACTCTTTGTGAGTGTTGGAATCTCTCTTATGGGGAGCGCTGACAAAGGGTGGTAGTGGAATAGCCTTTCTTAGATGGATAAGGACCACTTTGTGTCCAACACCATCTGGCACATGGGCCATGTTACGGACATGAGCATCATCCAGAAGCAGCTCAGGATCTTCCAATACGTCAACGCTACGTCGAGTCAGCTCATCGCCCACGGGTTGAACGCATGACCACTTCCTAAAAAGACTCGGCGAGGAAAAAAACCGATGCCATGGTTGATAAGTACTTATTTAAGTTAGCTTGATAGTGGGGGAGCGTTCTGGACGACGGGCTCAAGGTTTTTTGTTCTTCCCTTGTTCTTTTTTTCGCGTATTTCGGCGTCCGCCGTCAACCATACCCTTTGATAATCTTTATTGTTAGAAGTGGCAGTCATGTGCCAATTATTAGAGTCACATTCCGAAGTTCTTATCATTGACAAAGAATGATCGTCTCGAAGGGAGCTCCTTGTTCACACGAATCATCCTTGAAGTAGGCTCAGAATCAAGCAGTACATATAAAATTACATTAAGCTTTTATGTACATAAATAAGTGTTCGTCGCTACACACGAGAAATGCAAACACGGATCCTCCACCCGCAATCATGCTCGCTTTGACGAAATTGATCACGAAGCCATGACACTTGTCATACGCCTAGACCCAGCGACCATGATACGATCTCTTCGCTCTCCCACGTGTCTTTTTTCCCTTGCTCTTTCCCGCCTTCAGACGAAGCCTGACGTTGCCACTCGACCCGGATGCCCACCGACGCGTCGACGAGCACCCGGGCGACGCGCTCGACATTGATAATGACTGAGGGGAGAGCACGGAGACCCGCTGATGCAAAAGCAGACGCGAGGCCACCAAGTGAGGTGAGCGTGGGCGTTGGAAGATGGGACACGACCGCGCCTGGACGGAAGATGTAGACAACTAGATTGCCATCGGATTCCGAGGCGACGGACAAAAGGGCCGTCTCGACACGACCCTGGAGATCGGGAGGGGAGCACGAGAAGAAGAAGGGGGAACCAAACCAGTGGATAAGAACCCAAGATGGTCGAAAATTTTTTAGGAATGGTCATATCGTGAGCGCGAACGTCGGCGGAATCAAAATTTTACGAACCTTCATGTTACGAGAGTTGGCTTCGAATGACAAAAGACCGCTGCCCGCTTTACCGGCACGATTGGCCCACTTGGCGCTACAGTAGCAGAACCGAAAAGGGTGGTCTGGACGGGGTGTATGGCCGTCCGCGGGAGATTGAGATTGAAATTGGGCGAGTCGAGAAAAGAAACGGGCGGCGTTGAGCGTAAACGTGTATGAGACCCGTTCAAACTCTTCTGGGGACGCGAAAGCGTCGGCTTTACCGCCGACGCACCTATAACGACAACGTCAAGGGATGTAGAAGCAACGAGAAGACATACGCACCAAATACACGCCCTGCAATCCGCAATCGCCGAGACGAGCTCGGTGTCTTGCTCGTAGTCCCAAATGGAGAGGTCATCGCGAGTGATGATGTTCAGCTTCTTGATGATGGCTTCTTTGGCCTGCTCCATGTGCTTGCCGTCAAGCGAGGGCGGGTGCCTTCCGACGACGGTGATTTTAGTGATTCGGTTGTCGATGAGCGCGTCATATAGGGCGTGCTTTCCAATGAAACCCGTTGTGCCTGTGATGAGGACGTGCATTCGGGTTTGAGGTGGGGAGCAGAGTACGCTGTTCACAGGCTGCTGTCGCCGCTCATTCTGGTGGGAGCAATATTATCGCTTACTCACCGTGGTCAGCTCAAGTGCTCAGAACGACCGATCAAGATGGCAGTCCCTGCACAGCCATTCAGCCTTCGCATGAGGTAAAGAAACCCTGAGCGCCCGCCGCGTTGAAACCTCGAGGAGCACAAATACTTCTAGCGAAGAAGATGCCAAGCTGAAGTAACACATCCATGGCTGAACCGATCATCATTGTCACTAGTACTGCTTTCGAGACTAGACTACCACCTGGACGCAAGTCGAAAAAATGAGTGTCGAAAGTACGTGATTCCAGACTCGACAATTTGGTAGTTAATAATATGTGGTATCACCTGCTGTTACTCATGCACTCATGTATGTATTGAAGTAGATTCATGAAATTTACCAAGGCGATACACCCATTCGGAGCCAAGGTCGCATCGCACGAACTCATGTCGGCAGTCGCTAGGACTCCAAAAATAAGCCTTTCAACTTGATCAGACGTCTCTAGGTTTGGAAGTGGTATACGGGCCCGCGGGGTCCTTAGGCTCTTTCTCATCAACCCATAAACTAGAACGCTCACCGTCATACAGCAAGTATCGACATTGCCGGCTTCGACTTTCATCTACGACGGTGTGTGCGAGCACTTCGATTTAAGACTGACGTGCCTAATAAACACTGGCTGAGTAGAACTCAGTGGAAAGGGACATTGAGCGGGAACACTCTGCAAACCATTACGCAACTTTGATCAACACGGGGCCCCCAGACTTAGGGTACCCGCCGGGAAGGGCTTTCATGGCTTTTCAGGTAAATTGCGTAAGATGATGAAATAACAAACCAGATGCGGCGGCGATGATACGTATGTACCAGGTTATCCAATTGAAAAGAAGTCGCGATCGTACCACATTTCTCACTGAAGCCGTATGGGTGCTTTCCAGAATCGTTCTAGTAAGCGCGAAGGTGACCGAAAAAGAAATTACCTACAAGGACGTCTAAGTCGAGACAACTTATTATTCTGAATAGAGGTATGTGTTCTTTTTTGTCCTACGGGGGACGGAGTTGACATTCAATGCGGATTACATTTTGAATCTTATTATTAGGACATTGGGCTCGGTAGTGTTGGGGCTGGGGTATGTTGGGGCCGTAAGGTAAATATACCTGATCATAATCTCGGATCAGTGGAAGGTCTGCTGACCGTTGAGCTTCGCCCATCTAACCCTATCGGGTTGTCGTTCTCTTCCTTTGTGCCTGTGCTGATTGAGCGGGTGGTTGATTCACCCTGTCGCATAATTTTCGGTGAGTTGTTTACGGACTAAATATGTAAGGGATATTTGCGTTCAGCAGCGTTGCACTGTAAGCCTTTTCAATGAGTCCACCCAGCGGGCGACTGATTATCGCTGCCTTTGACTTTGCCCACAGCTTGCTTTGCATACACCTACATCCTCACCCTTGAACAAAATTACTCGAATACATCTTACAAAGTCTGCAATGCATCAACGTACTCTAGATTTCTATTGAAGAACTTTAGCAGCGCTGACGTACTCCCTTCTACTAACACCCAGATAGGGAAATCCAAACTTCATCTCATCATTGGCCGTAAACTACGATACAGGCGCCTTCCTTGATGCATAAACCGTCAGATATGGCGTGACTTCCATGCTTCCATCTTCTGGCGTCGGCCGTTTTAAGACTCCCTCCAGGGCTATAAAAACTTGGGAGTTGCAACGTCAAACATCAGGTTTTCCAACTACCTCTTCTTCTCTACCGACTCCTCTACTCTACATACCCTTCTACACGATGCGCTTCCTCTCTGTCGTTCCAGCCACCTTGCTTGCTATCACCAGCTTTGTTTCTGCCGTCCCCACGGCAGTTTCTGTCAGCGCTGTATCTGCTCGTGACAATGAGTCTGGTCTCCAGGGCCTGATCAACGCATTTGGTGCCGCCAACACTGAACTTCCGTCGTTGAGCCAAAAACTTTGTATGCTGATCGCTTCTCTGCTGAAATGTTTAATTCTTATCCTGACATTTGCCCAGCTGATGCGCTCAACGCTTCGCCCGCTGATGTTGCCACGATCGGCTCTGTTTCCGGGCAAATCGACAATGTCATCACGAGCCTCAATACGCAGGTGAAGAACGGCGATTTTGCTGCTGCAACGCCATCTGAGGCAAGCCAACTAAACACAGTTTCATATGGTACAATTCAGGTAAGTATATGTCGAGTTTGGCAAATTTGAAGCTTAAAGTGTTGATTCGTATAGACTGTGGAGACGATTGTGAACGAGTTGTTGACGGGTTTGAAGGGTATCCTTACCGAACTTCCCCCTAAGGTTGAAGACCTCCTGGAGAACGTGCTGTAAGTGTCACGGTACCTTTTCGTTGTCAAGACTCAATATAATATTTTCAGAACGCTTGTCCAGCAACTCGTTAACACCCTTCAGTCTGATCTTCCGGATGACGCTGAAGGCATTTTGGATGACGTGGATGATCTTTTGGAGGATATTCTGACTGAACTCCAACCAGCCGTGGATGATCTATTGATTTATCTAGGTCTAGGGTTGTGAAATGATTGTGGGTTCATTCTACAACGAACAATGGACTCGGTAATTTCGCGTTCTGTGCTCCATAAAAAGCCTGTTTTCGTGTGGACTCGCGAGTTAGCATGAATTGTCGTTGTTCTAGTTTTAATCTCGAGCCATCTGGTGGATGAATGCAGACGAACAGTTCAGAAAGCGCTTGGGGAAAAAGTTTAAGCCACTATTATTCCAAGACTGCGTAACGGTGCACGTAAGTACCGTGAATAAAGAACGACTGGTTGAGGTGGACGATTCAATCAGTCACACCTGGAATCCTCCGCAAAACTCTGGTCCCCGTTTGGCATCGATCACGATGTCAAGGTTGACTCGGCAGTGGTCCCTGAATTTCAAAAATTAGAAACAAGGGTGGGCTGCCGTGACTTGTCAAGTGCCACGAAATAGTTCCATTCCAACAAATTGGGCGCGCCTTTGACATGGCGTCGGTAGCTGACCGTCATACATATGAAAACCATGTCCTCATTCACCGAATTGTTCGTGATTTTTCAGCGTCAGAGTCGCACGATCGCCCATTGTAAGTATGTACAAAAGTACTTGGGAGAAACGTACGTTCCGATGTGACTTTGTTATAATTAGACGATTAATGACTTGGAGCCGGACTGACAGCCTCGAGGCCTCGGGAAAAACTCGGATAAATAATAGGATCCACTTCCGTGATTGTGACGTTTGCCATTTGACAGGTTGTTCCACTGGCAAAACTTCAATTTCCTCCAGGATTCCGAAGGTCTCGATCGGAACGGGAATGTTTTTCAGACAGCTGTCGAGGAATGTATGTAATAGTGATCGGTAAGCATTCAATTTTGGACGTGGCTGACGGCGTTGTCACTCGAATGCTGATCAGCAGGTCTCACGGAAAAAGTAAACATGAAAAGAAAAAAAGACAGTATTAGGTGCAATAAATCATGCAGAAACGGAGCAGCGCGCGAGCCTGAGCTGTCTGATTACCTCCGGAGCCCTTCAACTTGCCAAATTGCACTGTATGTAGCATTCACATACTTAACGCCTTTACCTATTGTAAAAATGCCACTTGCAGATATGTTGGTACATTACTCGCGGAAGTGCCCTAGCTGCAATCTTTACTCTGCAGGGTTGACCGTTGTGACTTCGGGTAAGTTGAAATAACACGCAATGCCTTCATCTGACCCATGTAGCAGATTCAGATACGCGGCATCTTGGTACCAAATATCCGCAACTACGGCCTTTCCAGCACTATAAAATCTGGGGCAGTTCAACCCATAAACTTCAGTCTCTTACCTCTCGCATCTTCTCTCGATCCTCATCGCCCTTTATCTCTCGCTCACCATGCGTGTCCTCTCCTTTATCCCCACGCTCCTTGTTGCTGCTGCCAGCCTTGTCGCTGCCGCCCCCCTCCCTGATGCTGCAGTCCCAGCATGTGCCCCCGCCCCGAGCAGCTCTGCCAGCAATGCTGCGCAACCTGTCATCGACATCTTCGATAAGGCCACTAGTGGAATCCAGCCTCTCGTTGTTCAACTCAGTATGTCTATGTCGTTATAGGTTTCGACCCACACATAATTACCTGTTTCTAGCCGCTGCCCTTACGACTTCTCCCGCTGAGGATGAGACCACCGTTGGTGGCATTATTACCCAGATCAGTGATATTATGGCAACCGCCACGGTGCAGTTAAATGCAGAGATCAAGGTGGTTGACTGGACCTCGGTCGACATCAGCGTCGTTGCGAATGCTGTCTTTGCCCTCTTGGTCGTAAGTGGATCGCAGTGTTGGAAACCTGAAAGTTGAACTAACCGTACCGGTTAGCAAATTTACGGTGTCTTTGTTTGCTTGGGTCCATACGCTACTAAACTGGTAGTCAGTGGTACCCTTGGTACTCTCGAGGCCATAGTCTGTTCCCTTCTGTGCGTATATTATTTCTCTGTGTTTTCTTATCATTGCTCACTGTTTTATCTTCCAGGCAAAATACCAAGGGTTTCCTTGCATGCTTGAAGCTTTTCGTTGACACTGAACTTTGGGGAATTATCAGCCCTGCCCTTAGTCTTACTTCCACCATTGTTACAGGTTTGGCGTTCTTCTTGAATGTAACTCTCTAAGTGATAACACTTAGATGAAATTTATTGGGGTGTCATTAAGTAAATTGGCGGTATATGTATACATTAGATTAATGAGCTCAACTAAGTGTTGAAGATGTGTGCATCGGGACATCTTTTGCCGTTGTGAATCTGATTCCGAGAATATCTGCAATGATTACTTTGGTCTGACGTTCGATCCGTAGGCGGTATTAGCCCGATGTTGACTATAACCTTTCACTTACAATCTGAGAACTCGTCTCGAATTATCATGGAAATTCGACATAATTACATCCTAGGTTTGATCATGTGTTCAACCCTATCGGGTTCAAGTATTGATTGTGGATAGGGCAACTGGCTCGTCCTTAGGTGTTCCCAACCTCCGTCGACAACAAGCACTTGGCCCGTAATATACGACGCAGCATTGCTAAATAGAAAGACCGCCGCGTTTGCAACATCCTGCAAGTGACCTGTGCGACCAAGGGGAAAGGGATAAAATTTATCCCGGTCGTCCTTGTCGGCCAGGTTGGAAAGGCGAGACATGCCCTCCGTGTTTCCGATCGCGCCTGGGGCGATGACGTTGGAGCGAACGCCGCGGGGGCCTTCTTCAACTGCGAGAACTGCGGAGAGCGCGTCCACGCCGGCCTTGGCGGCCGAGACGTGCGCTTGAAAAGGCGTGCCTGGAAGCAACTCGGTGCAAAGTTCAGGGAGATGACGAAAGGACGCCACCTTTGTAATGCAGCGTCGCGCTGACGTGAATGTATGCGCCGCCGGCAGCACGGACGTGAGGCAATGTCGCTTTGATAGTGTTGAACGATCCGTTCTGTGAATACTGAGCGAGCGATGAGATGCGAACAAAGAGAAGAATACGGACACTATCTATGTCCATGACGGTCTTGAACCCGTTCTCGGACATGCTGTCAATGGACGCGAGGAAGTTTCCCGCTGCACCTGTTTCGATTTGTTCCAAGCAAGAAGCCCGACGGCGACGTAAGAAACGGGTGAAAGGACAAATGTGAACTCAACCACCTACCGCAAATGACGAAATCAAGCCGCCCGAATCTCTCGATCGTTTTGGCGACCGCGTCTCGTAATTGTTGAGGCTGTCTCACGTCGGCCTGCACAGCGATACATGTCTGTCCGGTCGCTTGCGAAAGTTGGTCGGCACTCTCTGCGAGTCTGTCAAGGCTGGTGGAAGACCGATCAGCCACATTCTCCCCAGAGCCAGAGACTTAGTACTTTCTTCCTACGATGACTGAATTCGCACCATGTCGCATCTTTTTTTAAAGAGAGCTCATGTGAGGCCGTTTTGTTACTCAGAACGACTTGGACACGTACCACAGCCTCCGTCATCGATTTGCATATCCCAGACCCACCTCCTGTGCAAAACAACACCCTTCCCTTGAAGATGTCCTGTTGGAATACGGCAGTCGAATCCGTTACTGGAGAGATGACGTGTTTGGACGACATAGCTGATCAGCAGGACGATGCGAATTCGGGATGGGTGAACAAGTACAATCACTTGACTGCTTGTAGCATGCATTCGGTTCCGGTCCGGCAACTGTATTTTCCCGCTGATGTGATTTCCTGGGCACGTGACTCGAACGCGTCCGCGTCCGTTGTTCGTCTCTGCTACTGACGTTCGTTCTACTTGTAGTGCGGTGTGGTTTTCATTCTTGTTTATTTCTTGAGAAAATATGACACTTCTTTCGTTGTTCATGACGAGCACGGGTATATTTTGCTTCGTTCCCATCTCGCACAGGCTCGTCGAAAGCGGCATCATCACCGCATCGACCATCTGGCTACCTCTCGTGCCCTCGCCCGCGCTACACTACTTTCCGCTCCTCTCTAACACAGCCGTCGTCATCGACGCACAAGGGAAGGGAGGCGGTCGGTCAGAAACTGAGGTAAGTTGTGTCCTCATCGCGTCTGAATTAAATCGACATGCGCAGCATTTTCACCCCGATCTGGCACGATCACGCCTCGAGGACCCGATATACTTGCCCGACGTGGACGAGCTAGAAAAGGGCTGCAGACGATCGCCGGCAATGCCGCGTTGGGATGCACAGGATGCGGACGTCCCAGGCGTGTTCCCACCGCGCGAACACACTTCTTCCGCGACGCCTTGCGTCTCGCTATCCGCATCGGCGAGCCTTTCCACCCCGAGCGTACGTACCTGCATTCCCCGCGTCGCCCAGGGGGACTGGAACCTTCTTTGATGTAGGACCGTCCACTCTGTGACGACTGCGACACGCTGTTGAGACACGAGATCCCCCCCGACCACATCCCGAGCGTCGTACGCGCTTTGGAGTTGTTGTTTGAGGCTCAAAATCGGTTACCGACCGTCCTGTCGGTGTTGGACGTCGCGGATCGATTCGATGAAGGCGACGTCATCGAACTGACCAATGCTTTCTCGATGCTGAAGCTCTAGCGGTGCGCTGACATCGATCAACAAAATCTAGGCGCTTCACGTTTTCTCTCTCCCATCGACGTGCGCGTCGCACACAGCTATCTTTTTGGGCAAATTGTTTCGTTTCAACACATCTCTATAAACTTGCTGAGAATGTAACTCACATCGGACCCGTTTTGTAATCTCTTGACAGTCTGTGTCTCTACTTGTCACTCTCTTTGTATCCTATCGTATCGATATGTAATTCTTCTACGCGGGATCAGTCAGTGCACTTTCAAATTTCCTAACGCCTCACTACTCACTATAACCAGTGCCAAAGCGAAGAGTCCGGAGAAAAAGGTTCTCTGTTTCCAGATATAGATTTCACTTACCAAGTGGGTGGGAGGGAAAGAGAAAATCATTCTCAGAGGCCGAAACGCAAAGCAACAGATGCGGCTTGTCGCGAAATTGTCCTCCAGAGTCCCATTTTTTCGACTAGTCATACATTTGATCATTCGTTTTTTCATCAGACGAAAGCAAATATTCATGATGACGGCCATTCGTGGCGTTGTCAAGTCCGAATTTCCCCTTGTCAGAAAAAGCTCATTCCAAAACCATCGATACTCGAGGCTTTCGATCAACGACACCGATCGATTCTCTACCCCAACGTGATGGCGATCGAGTCGAGTAACGGAATGGGCTTATATTGCGGGTCGTCATCTCGGTCTCATCGAGAATAGTACAGGTCTTTTTGAAATTGGGGCGTTGACACGACTTGGACACGTCGCGTAGTGGACTCGTTAAATTGGTTCTGCGGCTGATATGTACAATACTGTGCGAGAGGGGAATGAGAACGAAACACGCGACATTCCCGGAAGAACGCGAACCGTTATTTCCTCGGATGAACGCATCACCATATCTGTTGGTGACGATGCCGTTCACGTGCTCCTCGGTCTGCTCGAGCGCGATGTTCATGTACCCATCCAAACACGAAAGAATGCCTGCGACCCGCAGCGTGAGTGCTAGGGCTGACAGGGAAGGTGACAAAACCTACCGCGATAATCCACGCCGGATGTCAGACGAACGATGACACGCTTCCCGACTACGCCCTTCAAGAAATCGGTGGGAGAGCCAGATACGGCCAACGGGGGCGGTGGCGGTGGGGAGAGGTCGTGATCTGGTGGTGGTGGTGTCGTGTCGTCCATGGTGCAGCTCCGAGTTATGAGGTTATCTAAGACGAGGAGGGGGGAGTATTGTTTGACCGTGTTGTGGCAGTTTCCATGTATGGTATGGCGGCAAGGGCGATGTACCGAGAGCGGCGCGTCTCCGAGAAACTCAATGAAAGTTGCTCATGCCATTCGACACAACACACACCGACGCACATGCCAACGATTAAGCTCGTAGTCATCGGCGCTTCAGGCGTTGGAAAAACCAGCTTCCGTACTCAGGCATGTCCCCTGTAACTCACCCGAAACACACCGGATGACCTCCTTTCTCCGCAGTACATTTCGGGTCGCTTTTCTACGGGATACAGGGCCACCATCGGCGCTGATTTCATCGCAAAGTCATTACCACATCCAAACAAACCTGACGAATCGATTACTCTCCAGATTTGGGTCAGTTATCGTTCCATTTTCCCCCAGTCTTGCCCTGATTTTCCACGCCCGACTGACCCGAGTTGAATGCAGGACACCGCTGGGCAAGAGCGATTCTCCAGCTTATCCAACGCTTTCTTTCGCGGCGCTGACGCCGCCTTGCTCATGTTCGACGTGAACCAGCCCGAGACTCTCGCTGGACTGAAGAAGTGGTGGCAAGAATTCCGCGAGCGAGCACCCCTCAACGACGAAGACCTGGAGGAATATTGTTGTGTCGTCGTCGGAAACAAAACTGATCTTGTCAATTCTGAGGCGCCCAGTTGGACCTCAGTCGTTTCTGAAGCACAAGCGCTGCGTTTCCTTGACGACCTCGTCCCACCATCGTCCCTTTGCCCATCCTCACCTGTTCAAGAAGAGTTTCCCGTCACAATTGTAGAAGAAGAGGCAGTTCCGGAAGAAACACATGATGGCTCTTATGTAGATCTCTCGCCGTTTTCGCAGTCGCGATCGCGATCGATTGACATCAATCAATATGGAGGTCGCTCGAAGCGCTCCTCCTGCAGTAGTGCTAATATCAACAATGGCACGCTCACGTCCACTCACACAGGCCTTACGTCCTATCATACACCCTCCTCGTCCTTGTTTGAGACGTATGCGTCTGCTCGTTCATCCCCCTTCCCTCCTTCGCGATTGTCATCCCCCATCCGAAAGCAAAAACGCACGTCTTCGTTTTCGAGCACGTCATCTTCGGCGCCCACGATCACACCAAGTCTATTCACTCGCAGCAACGATCACGGGGCTGCGAATACGCCACCGACGCCAACGCTGGAATCGACGCCTTACCTCCCTCTGCCTCCAGAGAGAGGTCCTAAACTCTTCTTTACCTCCGCCAAGACAGGAGAAGGCGTTCGCGAGGTGTTCGAGTATATCGCCCGCCGTGTCGTCACACGATGGGAGTACGAAGAGGTCATGGATGCAAGGACATTACACGTGCAGGAGCCTTCGGAAACGATCAGGCTCGGGCTCACGAGAGGGGAGACGAATAAGCGGCTTACAGGATCATGTTGCTGACCCAGCCAGGTCGTCCGTGTTTATTACTATGTTAAGTATCTGGAGTCAATTTTCCCGGGAGGCTAAGCATATTTGGCCAAGGGTATTTTAGAAGTCTTGTATGGATCTGTTGTGTCACATTTGGTTGGTCATGTATAATTTTTAATCCTTCGAGAAACATCTGATTTCTAAGTACCGAACGGGAAAGCGATTACTGAGCCAATTTCAAGTGGGTGATATCGACTCCACTCTTCCGATCCGCCCATCTAGAAAGCACCAAAGCCGTTAGCACGAGGACCAATGTCACCTCTTTCTCTCGGTCGATTTGGTCTCGTGCGCTCTAGGGCCGAGCCATCGTGGCGGAAACCAATCACAGATGGGCCGTCCTGGAATATTCTTTTCTCGTGCGACTCCTTGCATGATGCTGGGAACAACTCCCATGAATGACGGAACCTTCCGGGTCTCCGGGGCGAGACAAACCCGACGAGAAACTTGGCGCTCCTCATATTCGTTCAAGGTTGCCGCGGTGCGCCGCTCAAATCTGGACCACCATCGAGCATTGCATGCCGATCAGGGTGGACCTAACACTTCAACACCGCCTGGTGGTATGGTCTTGGCCAAATGCGAGGCCTGGCTCATCTATCCAGCGGAGGCGGTGTACAACGTGCATGTGCCATCGATATCGATTGGCTTCGATTCATGTCGACTCGGATCCTGCATCAGATTCTCTCTTCGGCTTGGCACGGTGGCTCGAAAGACCGACGGAGTCCGAAGTGCGATGCCACGTCGTCTAGCAATTGGGGGGTCTCGCACTGAACACGACGTCATAATTCCTTGCAGGATCAACCGAAACGGGCGTCTCACAAGAGAGTTCGGCTTGTGACGATCAAGTTGTGCAAAATCTCTTTCGTGGTCAGGTATGGATGAGGCAGAACGGACGATCAGGGGTTGGCAATGAGATTGACTTCTTACTTGCTAGTAAGACTCGCCTCCGTCAAGTCACAAGTGTCGCTACATCTGATCGCTCGCACGCACATCATCCCCTTATATCGCAGGGTATCAGTGTTCAGGTCCTGACTGATACATATATACAGAATTCGACGCCATAAAACAAAAAAAGCGCAACACAACGTCCACATCTGTACATTATGGAAAAACACACGTTCACGCCGTCTTGCGTTTCTCGTCCTTCAAGCGCCTATACATTCGGAACCACAGGCCCCCGACGTAAAACAACGGCCAACCAGCACGCTTCCAGACGGGGCTGCCCTGCGGGAAGAAGCTGCTGTTGGCTTGAAGCGCGATCGTTATCCACGCAGCAAAGACTGTCAGAGCGATTGCCGATACGACATAGTGCCTGAGGGTCTCTCCTCCTTGGGGATTGATTTCGACGACGTTCATGCTGAACACGTTCTGTGGGCAGCATATATGAGCATGGTCGGGATAGCTCGTCAAATCTACTCACAGACATGAAGTTAGCGGGCAAGAACACCATGGTTAGATAAGATATCTTTAAGTGCATGTTCATATCTTTTTCAAAATCATGCAGTTCACAACACATACCTGTTTCATAGCAGCCGAATCCCGGACGGTGGCGAATGTGAGCTCTTTCATGTACTTACTATCCTCGATGTTGACGGTCGCAAAGGCCTAGCACAACATAGTTGACGAGATAGAAAGACGACGAAAGCGAACAAACCGTACCAAGTCCATGACGTTTTTCAGCCGTTTCACTTGCATTGCTCTCTGGCTTTCTAGCCTCTCTATCTCCGAGGTAAGATAATTGGTTTCCCGCTCCAAAATCTTTCTTGAGTCAGCTCGCTCATTTTCAGTCACCGAAGAGTCGCGCATCGCTGGATTTTCGGTCTCCTTCACAAACTCAACGGATTTCCGGAAGTCTTCGAGGAGGGTCCGATAGTAAAGCAGATGCGCTTGCAAAATGTGCAAGTGCTGCGTCTCCCTGATATTCTTGCTGTTTAGGACCGATTGTTCCTATGGAAGGCGAGGAGTGAACCATGTGATAGCCTATTTTTATTTGATGCACTTACCAGGAGGTTGATATGAGCATAAAGAACTTCGAACACTTCATCCCACTCGTACATGGCGTACCACATAAAACAGAGAAATAGGCATGTCGTGTCTTTTGATCTCTCGAAAATTTTCGACCAGTAGACGCTGTCGCCGGTTCGCTTGATGAGAGACTGGAGCTCTTCAGCTGTCTTACTGCGCGACTCGGGATGGTAGGATATAATAGTACTAGACTCCACAGTTCGGACCATATGGGTGCTAAGTAGGTCTGGGAGGATGTACTTTTTACCTGGGAAAGATATATATATATATGTTATCCACAATGGTCGAAGCGAAGGAATGCGTACAGGAATCAAGATAAAGCGGCGATTGGGTATCGATAACTGGGTCGTCTAAAATAATGAATTAGGTATGCCTACGAAAACATCCCAAGCATACATGCCTTCTTGTAAAGACTCCAATTCGTTTGGTTGTGGGCGCAAAGGGAGCGATCCTGCAGCCGTCTCCTCGATTATGCGGATGAATGGAAGAACGATAGTGATGTCTGGGTCACTTGAGTCTCTTCGAAACAAAAACAGCAGAGTGCAAAGCTCACGGTCGCTTTTCGAAGCTTTGTCCAGACTCTCTTGGTATCTTGAAGGTATCCAATTCGCCGATGACGAGAAGAAGAAAGGCTCTATGGTATATCTGTGCAGAACTTAATGCTGTGCTCACCTCAATGGAGGAGATTCACATACCTTGTTCCCAACATTTGTAAAACCTTTTTGGACATATTCTTGACAAAGAGCGCTCGTACTCGGATATTCTCCTCCCTCTGTAAGCGCCGTATTACTTCCCTCTAGTACGAAACAAGAAACGAAAGAACGCACCGATTGCTCGAGCCAGTTCCAAAACGCAACTTCACTAGATCCATCCGTGATCTTATAGAAATGCCCGTTTTCTTTAAGGAACTTGCCGTCCTTGAACACATCCACTTTGTACACGTCGCTTTGTCCGACCGGACATTCCTTTAACATTTTCGAGCGTTCTACTTGACTCTCCGTCCAGTTTGGGAACGAGCTTTGCGGGTATCCATTCCAAAGCCGTGACAGATCGTCTGCGTTCGAAGGAGTGTAGCGGACCAATGGGACGTCTTCATCGAAATCCATCCATGGCCACGGTCCTGACGGCGTAGCATGACGGTAGCTGTTTTTAAGCGTCCGAAAAGTCAAGGCACTGTCAATGCGCAGGGTACTAGTACGGGCGCTTACACTGGAGTAGGCGTCTTGGCTAACAAATAGTCTTCCTTATTCGCACTGTCGTTTTGCTGTGGAATATCCTTTCTAACGAGATCTGTGCCTTCACTGGAAGGAAGGAAGGTATCCAATTCCACGGATATTGTGTAATGAGCCTGAGGTTCCGCCATCGTCAAAGAGCGTGGTCGATAGACAAGTTACAACACGTGTTGAACAGTGGTACTACTAGATATAATCTGAGCCACGCGCTTTTTTTTTTGAATCAGAGCGCCCATCCCACAAAGTCATACTAACTAGTACAGGGACGTTGCCAATGCAGCAGCAAATGCTTGAAAGAAAAGGGGTTGAAAATGAAGTTCAAGCGTTCACATAAGTGCCTTCACACGAAATGTTCGATCGATGACTATATGGGAAGCTTTCCTGGGTCATGAAGTGAATTCCGATGGGTTCAAGTGACACTGCCGATGGAACCCGCTTTAACGTGCACTTGGAGTACACTTGTATGTGGTAAGTTGACATAATGCCATTCCTTTTATTCAAGACTGACACCATTGGGCCCGAGACGACCGTATTTGCTTAGTATCGAGCACGAGCGAGTTGGCCACAAAAAGGTGCGAACACAAAATTGGCCTGGAAGCGCAAGTATTCCCTAGTTCATATAGAGATGTTTTGTTTCGGGTCCCCTTTGTGCTCGTGTAGAAAGGAAGTGAGTTCGTACGTGACTACACATACCTGTCTTTCATTCTAAAAGAATTTCCAGAACCACCGCCGGATATGTTGTTCGCTGCCCAATGATTCTCGCCTAGCCACGCCTGGCAGCGGTTTGCACTGACTTTCCAGCAGTTCCTATGAAGTTTCATCAATCCTGCCCAGTCGAACATAAGTAGCGAGTCGGCGGCGACCTGTGCAAAACCCCATATTAGGTGGTGTTCGTCGCCAAAGCGCTTCTAAACGGAAAAGAGTCGCTTCAGCGGTGATGTATGGATGCAGAATTTCCCGCGGAAGCTTGATCACTTCGAACTCCACTGACAAACTTTGGTGGAGAGTCGGAGTAACTGCGGGCGATTTACGTGGCGACTCATCGCATTCGATTTGTGCTTTCCAACCACCAAGCTAAACGTGCTTAGTAGTACTTATCGGAAATTTGCATTCTCGTCGTCCGAGGAACCGGTCCTGAGTAACAACATCTTAGAATTTGAAGCAGTGCAAGTTGAAAGTTCGACTCTGTTAAGTCAAAAAAAAATGGCATGGGCTCCCAGGGGTCCTTTGGCTTCGGAACATGTCATTATTTCGCCACTTTCCCACACTTGCCACACTGTCGACAATGCGTTCAAACAGTGGGCTCACCACAGAAATATGTTATAATAAAAAGTAAGTCAGGGATTATTCGAAGGCTATGAACAAAAGAAAACAGTGGATCAAAATTCTTTGTTCATTGAAGACTTCAGGATGGTTACATAATTCAACGGCTCCTTCATCATAAACGGTGTACGACGCTTCTATTCGAATATTCTACGTATGTAACTGTTACGCCCCTCCGTATAAAAGTAAAAAGCCCGCCGGGGGCCTGCCAGCCGCAATCCAATCCCCAATTCCCCTGGCTGGCTATTTGGCTCCTCGGCTTGCCATCGACAACACGTTTTACTTATCTCCGGATTCACACAACGTAGGTCACGTTTCAAGGGGATGCATCATGTCTGGTGGCTCATATACACTCCCGCACCTCTGTTCCTCCCTACTCGCAGCTTCCACTCAGTTTGTGCGCAGAGTCGTCTGCCTCAGAGCTCCAATATCCTCTATGATTTCCGGACATGCCATCGCCACCTTGGTGGTCTTCATCGTCTCCATCTTCTTTGTCATTCGTCCAGTTTCTATACCCACACCTCGCCCTATACCCCACATACCGGCAATAAACCTCACCACCGCACCAATTATTGCTATTGTTATACTATGGGCCGCTCAGTGTATTGACGCTGCCGTCATTCGCAATGGGATTGTCGGTACCGAAGGTGTCAAGCCTTACAACATCATCATCCTATTCTTCTCTTTAGCTTACATGGCTATAACCCTCGACATCACCGGTGTTCTTCAATCAGCTGCATTTTGGGTCAGCAATAAGGGCGGTCACGACGGATGGAAGCTGTACCTTTATTTCTATGTCATGCTCACCCTACTTTCCATCCTCTTGGGCAACGATCCAGTCATCCTCTCTGGAACTGCGTTTTTGGTCTACTACACTGAGGTCGCCAAACTCAACCCAAGAGCGTGGGTCATGGCCGAATTTGCCGGTGCCAACACTGCCAGCATGGTTCTGTTTGTGGGCAACCCCACAAATGTACGTATTTCCCACCCACAGGTTGACATGTACTAAGCGTGTTTCACACTAGGTGGTCATATGTGAAGGTTTCAGCGTTAACAATGCTGCTTTCACAGCGTACACGATTGTTCCTTTCGTCGCTTGCAACCTGTTTTGCTTTGCCGCTCTGGCGTTCCAGTATCGCAAGCAGGTTCCCCGCACATTAAAACGCGTTGCACAAATGGACCCGCGATCCGTTCTCCTGGATCCAGTCAGTGCCTGCGTCGGCAGTCTCATGCTCGGCACTACGGTTATTCTCTGTCTCCTCGTCAGCTTTCTCGGAATCGACGTCTGGAAGATTGCATTACCGTTTGCGTTGAGTAAATGCCTATTCGATTTTGTATGGGATGGTTATCGATATTCCCGTGGAATTCCGATGATGGGTCGTGGGCCGTCTAGGGCTGTGGGCGATGGGCTGGATGAAGCTTCTGATGGAGAGAAGCATGTACACATGGAGGACGGGCCTTCGCTTCAAGACGCACCCGCAGATCTGGAACAGTCAGATGTTTCTTTTGGAAGTCGCGAATCAACAGTCGTCGGGTCGCACCCTAAGAGTACGTCCGAGATGAAGGTACAACAGGAATCTACACCCGAATCGGAGACCAAAATGCCGCGCATTTGCAGGCAATGCAAATCATATATGGAGAAGTTGCACAAGCGACTCGATGAGCGTTTCCCGACATTCATCACTGCACTAACACGACTGCCCTTCGCCCTCGTGCCCTTCGCATTTTCCCAATTTATCCTCATAGAAGCGCTCGACCATCAGGGATGGGTAGAGGTGTTTGGTCAATGGCTCGTTCGGGCTTCGCGAAATGAACTCCATCCCACCATTTGGTTGATTGGTGTCGTCGGCGTCGTACTGTGCAACCTCTCGGGTACGAACATCGGCGCAACGATTCTCCTTACCAAAGTCGTTCGTGCAGCAGCTCTTCCTGGCGACGTCAACCGAGCAGCGGCCATCGCGCTTGCAATAGCCTCCAACATCGGTGCCGTGAGCTTCACATTTTCAGCATCACTCGCGGGCCTGCTGTGGCGGGGCATTTTGGAGCATAAGAAAATTCACGTGAAACAGCTCGAATTCGCTTTTTGGAATTTGCTGCCGCTGCTGGTGATGACGAGCGTGGGACTTGGTGTCGTATCCGCAGAAATGGCGATTCTATATCAGTAGAGGGAGGGACTTACGACGTACTACTAAGTGTCAAGTATCCACACGGGCTTGTGGTAAGCCAAACGACGGGAGGCGGGTGGGGATTGGCCAACTATTATTCTAGCCCATATAGACGTTGGATCACAATTAGGACCATTTACTTTTTCTTTCGAGTTCACCGATGTGACGTCTGGAGTTTTCCGTATATGAACCGAATACGATTAGACATGTATCGATACGCTCGTTTCCTTCTCTTCTAGCTACATATTTACAATGTAATAGTGGTCGAAGAACAAAAGTTAGGGCTTCCGACAAGTCCCGATTTGTCTATCGCAAACTTATCTTTTACCCAAAAGCACGTGTACACGATAGAGTATTCCTCCCTAGCGTAAGTAATCGAGAGAGTTCGGGCGTTCCATATCCTTCGCAAGATCATGGGAACGAGTTCTTTGAGCTCCTAATAATTGCCAACCACTACCGTCGTGTCTTCCCGACCTCGAGAAGGTACATGCTTGCCGCATGGACGGTGTCACAGCGACGCCACGTTATGCTTGGAAAAGACAAAATTAATAGAGGAGATACTGTCGTACCAGTGCAAGGCATTGCAAGGGCAATGGCTATGTATACATACGTATATGGGCATGTCATATGTGTATGCTTGATGCTGCGGTGGTTTCCCGGATCAGAGTGGGTATACACGCACGTGAGAGGGGACATAACCACAGTTTTGTGGATATGGAACGTGGGGTTCGGCTTGATTCGGCTTTTCATGCAGTGCCCAATGTCTCTACCGTGGAGGGAGCAGGGCCCGGCCGCCCATGTGACTCGCATCGCCGATATGATCGATGAATCCTTGGGGAAAGAGACACGGCGACACCTCTCGTATACTACCTGGCAAACGCCTCACAGGCCTTTTCTTCCGCCACGGTTTACATCGTGGGTGGCGTGTGGGCGCAAAGAACAGGAATATCACGGACTCAGGGGGACGGGGATTGTTCATTACGTGGCCGTTCACGGTTATGAAGGGATTTATAACGTACCTACGACTCGGATGTGGGTATGCACCAGCGTACGCGCGATGCGGCAAGCTCAGCGGTCCGAAGCAGTTGCAAGTTCCACCATATATACATACGTTAAAGCGAAGAAGCCAAATCGATGGTACCTTTTATAAGTACAACGCTCCGCTTAGATGCTGTCTTGAACTTGAAGTAGACTATACAAAAATATCCATGGAGCCGATTTGGTCATCTGTTCTAGAAAAAAGGGGTAAGAGCGATTATCAAGACCGTTTGGGTAAGCTCCCGCTGTCTATGAAGTTCTATGCAGAACGCCGGTCTGTGTATTTAAATTTCCAAGCCGCACTTGATACGAACGAAACCCAAAGGAATCTTGAGCACATCTTGGAGCCAGCAAAGGAGTCGATTTTCATCTAGAAATAGTTTGGAAAATGAAGGCAGGACTAAACCACGCCGCTCACTGGTAGTTCTACCATTGGAAAACTACACTTCACGTCACGGCCTTTTCCTCAGCTGCACTCCCGCGTGGGGAAAGTGAAACAGCACCTGTGAGATCTATTCAGAATAAGTGCCGCCATTGATGCCATGATCATGATGATGTTCTACGTAGAAGAAATCTGATATTACATAAACATCATCGGTTGCTGACGTAACTACAGACCCCGACAGCTGTGAACTTGAACGCGCTATGACAAGTCCTTACAGAATAAAACACAAATCATGCGCGTAAGTCACTAGTCCGAACATTTGAATAGCCTGTCACTGACTCAGTCCCGACGGACCATGCCAGCGAACGTGTCACCTCATTACACTTGTGCGTCATGATGGGATCGTGAAGCTATAGCAACCGTATCAGTGTATCACATGTTTGCGACGCCGGGAGTCGGACATGCAGTGCATGTCTGTTCGTGACCCGTGACAGTGTGAGGTACGCGGGCCCGCCCCCTCTTCCTTAAGACATTAAATGTTGAATCTGCTGAGACTCAAACGAGCGCGAAAGGTACGCAATACTTAAAGGCAATATCATTGGCGGAACACACACCTCTTTGGTTCCCGTAGGAATAGAACAGCGTCCCGAAGGGGCTTTTGAGGCAATGCATATTGGTCATTCTAGATGAAGGCTAACTTTCATGATAGTAAGTTTTCGTGGCTTCTATCTCAATTTGTAAAACATTGAATGTTATGGTTCAACGTTCAACGATTGAAACTCGAAATTTCAACACATATTTCTTGCGAAGTTACTATGACGAAACACGGGAGAATTTTGACCGTTCTACGTAAAATCATCCACACACGCCGTGAGACCTGTGACTGACCTACCGTAGGCTTATTATCCAACGAATAGATAATTTCTGTCCAAAGATGGAAGGCTGCTGAGGTGCCGACTCAAAAAAATGTTTCGCACACCAATCACTGACACTGATCTGAACATTTTCTATTTGATTACCACATTTAACCCAGCTTGTTTCTTCCGAAATCAATTTGCCACTTATCTAAAAGTTTGGTAGGGGGACACCAGTCACGGTGTGCTGGACAGTACATTGGTCAAGAAAATACAGCACAAGACATGTAGTAGTCCAATCAGTGAAACCAGAGTCAGATGACGCAAGTGAATCCAACCTAAACAAATTGCAATATTTATTGCTTCCTCAAACAGCGCAACGCCCTTCTCGACATTGCCTTCACCGAAAAAATTTCACCTGACCACCGCCACGGTAAACAACATCGCCGAGTCCTTGTCCTTTACGCAGCATGTGCAGTACATGAAGACAAGACAGGGGGGCAAGTCTACATATCTGATTACCTATGCATTGTGGAACCGACATACCGACAGGAAGCACCACGCTGTTGACAGATCCACAAATTCTTACCCATTCGTAAGTGCTGATATTGTGCAGTTGGCGCTGGTTGACGAGGAATCGACTACCGTTATGTGTATACTTGCCAGAAATGACTTCCTCCGCAAGGTAGACCGTCCCAACGGTACCCGTTTTGGATATGCCTGCAACTTGGGAAATGGTTGAGCGATCAGAGTAAACCAGCAATAGGCCAGCCTCTACGAAACGCAATCAAGGGGTGGGGATGTTATTAGGTCAGCTGGGGGCGATTGGTGTCCCTCTACAACGTAAGCGGCCATCAAAATCCGGCTATCAAAATTTCAATATTGAAGCGTAAACGCCCGGCTTTCCATACGTTAGGCAGAGCTGTTCACGAGGGTTCTTCTGATCGTTGTCAGCTCTGCATTTTTACTATTTCAGGAGTTCTCGAGATGGTCAGCGGTGGAAACAGGATTGGTGGATTGGTCCGTGGACAAAATTAAACAGCAGTACCCCATACAGACGAGTCGTGGTTTCGGCTTTCAAGTATATGTCATTTTGGTCACACAGGATGGTGCTGACAGTGGCATTTCTTCATAGTTCGACTACGGTGCCGCTGTTTTCTACGGATTGACCAGACCGATCTTTTCGCATTTCAAAGCCTGGTTCGAGTTGCGGATTTGTCGCTTCCCGGCGTGCTCCACCTTGTCCGATGATATCATCGATGACCACGTGAATGCCTCTTGGCTGACATGCGGCTGTTGGCATGCTTTCTTTGGATGCGTATCGGTAATATTTTATTTACAAGACGTTCTATCATATTCCCCCAGAACTAACTCAAATTATTGTCTTCGTCCGAAATGCGCACCGGATGTATTTCTCTGGACCTAAGAGCCTTTTTGGTGTGTTTTGAACTCTCAGTGGTATACCCAACGTAATGCATTGCACCGCGTACAACACGTAAAGTAAAGGAAATCCCACTGAAGTACGACGTTGCCAAAGTGAAATGTGGGTACATCACATCATCATTTTTCCCAATGAATCTTAGTGGACCACAGACAGATATCATTGACGCTTAAAACGCTAAAAATTTCGCATTTTTGCCGCCGATCCCTAACTGAAGGCTCAGCGTCAAATTTTGTATGATATGTTTGTGAGAATTGATAGGACAGATAAAATTGTCCTGGGTCCTGGCTGTATCCCATGTGAACATCGTTGAAGCGACTTCATGAAGCGTTGCCTTCGGGTAAACACGATGCCCGTACTGGAAAGTTTCCCAACTTCCAAGAAAACCGCGCACTGCGGCGCACATGAACATAACTGGCATGCTGGTTATTAATGGAGCAGTCTTCGCTCGAAATAAAGATATAACCTTCGGTGAAATCCAGTTGAAATATTATGATTCAAGGTCCGTCCTCACGGGTTCCTACTCTTTGTATCACAGGTTTAGAATTGTCGCTTTGTCTCCGTTAGATGAATTCTGTCTTTGTGGTATTTAACTACAGACTCCGGGCTCAATAGATCCAATCACCCAATATTTGGCAAGATCCGACCAGACTGCGCGCAAAGTATGCACCCCCGTGAAAATACACGAATACCAGGCTATTACCAGCTAACGAGGCAAGTATTCGTTCCAAGCAAGACGACGCCATCACGGAAAATTAACGGGTGCAAAACAGAGCTAGTTAGCGTTTGAAAAATGATGATGCATCATGCTGCGCACAAGTGACTAATCGCCGAATGTATAGCATTCGCAACGGATCATGCAAGCATGCAAAGCCTCAGGGAAAGGTGTATGTGTGACATAATGCTGTGAAAATGGCATTCGTTGGCCCTTTACTCCACTTTCTGTCCGAGTTCCGTGCCAGTATGTACTTACGCTAACACCCGTCGCCGCCGATCATAAAATAATATATACGAAGGGTGAGCATCTGAACATGGGTAAGATCTGCAGTTGAAAAATACCCTTGATAAATGGGTCTCACTACGTGTTCGATTCAGGCATGATGGACGGTGGCGAACGCATTTCCACCCCGCGTCCTCGGCGATAGTACAATGGAAGACCAACCCCATCAATGTGATACTGTTCCCCAACCAATTCTTTTACAGCAACCATTAACTTATCCAGGCGCATCATGATGCCAAACGTGATCGACACGCCTACACAGAAAATCCTATATAGGATATCGGGATCAAAAAAGTTTCGCGTTGATAGAAAGAGGAAATCGGCAAAGACGTACAAGTACTGCAAGCTTTGCAGTGTTTCCTCAGTCAGCACTTTAGGCAGGCCGAAATCTTCTTCGGATTCTTCATGCACGATATTCAGACCGTGATAGCGCTCCATCAGTCGATCGAGTAGTGGACATGGCGTTACTTGAGGAAGGGGATTTCCAGTTCGAAGAGAAGTTGATATCAAAGCTGAAAAAAGCTTTCCAGAGGAGGTCTCTTCAAATAAACTGGCTACATACTCATGACGGCCAACACGTCTCCCTGAAAGTCTGCATCTGACATCCGCGTCCGTTTCAAGAATGCTTGAGCCCACGCAGGCTCCATTTGCTCCAGGACTGATGACAACTGGGACAATAGATTAGAGATTTGACTGTGCAAACTCAATAAGTGGCGGCAATAGCAAATAAGGAAGATAATACATCTGAAGTTCTAGAATCCGTTGATACCTCTCGGCTGGCCATTTACCTCGGAGTGAGAACTAAAAATGCATCAGAATATAGGTATAAACCCACACATATCGACGAACCTCATACACAACATTTTGCTTCACCACAATAGATCTCTTCAATTTGCTCAAGATAGCAAGGAGATGTTGGACGATTGCAGCTGTCTCGCCTTCCTTCTTCGTGTTTCCAAACGAAATTACAGAACAGTATGCGGATCCAATCTCGGAGGCGGTAGTGGCCATCGTCTTTCGTTGATACAGACGGATCGTTGTCGAGGGAGGAAGGAACGAGAAGATACTGTTCAAAACTTAGTACAGAGGAATCGGCATGAAGAGGTTTTACCCAGCAGCCACCACACCGACCGAAACAAGGACAAAGCGTCTCTATAAGGGGAATAAGGAAATGGTGGTAAGCAATCTGATAGTAGTATTCACCCAAGCAACATCTATACCGTAACCGGGCGAGGATGCTGAAGCAATGCGGGTATCTTGATACGAATATCCGAAGATCTTTGAAATTCAGATGAGTCTATAAACACAATGCGAAATTACTTGACTCGCCAGAGCGCTTGTGACCCATATGATCATGTTGGTCATTGGAGGAACAGGCCAATAGAGGCGGAAGAAGAAAATGAATGGAAAACAAACAAAACACACAGCTCCCAAACCAAAAGCATTTCCTTTACCAGAGCCTGTTGATATATACCTGGAGCGTGATCAAGTTATGTCGTGTTTCTAAAAATTTCAAGAACAAACCATATCACAGTGCCAATAATTCCTCCAACGAAAGTGCAAACTATTCGTGTCAAAAGCCCAAAGGTAGTATCCCCGCGGAATCGAGCGAGCGTTAGTTGGCCCATGATACTGTCAGGATTGAGATTCTCCGAGTGATACAATCTATGCACATGAACTCACACAGCCCATACAAATTTGTTTTCTTGTAATTTAATGGTCAGGTGGAATCAAGTAATACATTCAACACACGTACTGTATGCATATTCCGCGGACGACTTTAATAACGACGGCAATGATAAAAGAACTACGGCGTAATCAGTATCTAAATCTCACGATAAAGGGGACGAACAATCTTACTTGTCAATATGCCAGCTTTCAAGGCAAAGAGAGCATTTCCTCCTCCTATCCCTTTCGCTACGTGGTATATCCAGTTCATAAACTTCTCCAACACATTTTGGGGAGGTAACGCGTCAGGGTCTCGACGGACTGCTTCCCCAAGGTCCGCCACTGTTTCTGGATCCAGGCCAGGAATTATATCTGAGAACAATAAGAAGTCGGTTGAAGCATAATAAATACCAAGAGATATACCAGGATTTTCGTCATCATCTCTCTCTATGGCATCAGACAGCTCCCACGCTTTCCAATGTACTAACTTCGACCAGTGGATGCTCGGGAACCATAATTTCGGGGTTTCTCTCTCTGTCTCCAACCGAACCATCTCGTCGAGCTAACAATATCAACCTTTAGTAAAAAAGCAAATGGGTAGCACTTTCACATACCATATCTCGAATGTTCACAGCGAACCTCATCAAATGGTATTGATAGACATAGCAGTAGAAAAGATGTCTATGAGATGGCATTTCTTGCTCGGTCAGTGCGTCATCTGTGGCGACGAACATGGGCCGATAGGGATCAAGGACGCTGAACCTTTACGTCAATCGTTAACATTTGTGATGTGCGTTTCAAATAAAAATAAAACCTTTTTTCATTTATAAACTCACTCAGATGCTGTGACAACTGCCGACGTAGGTCTTCATATTTTTCAATCCTATCAGAGCGAATTTTCTGCCTTTCGCCTTGATTCAACCAGGGATTGACGCGATTATCATGGATAGACATAAGCCATTGGCAGACACCTTGCAGCCCGTTCTCGCAGCCCTTGAGCAAGTCCTGACAGCTGACGCTCAATAAGAGGCCAGCTCTGACGACATGCGCTTCCGAATCCGGATGGGACAAGTGCGTTGCCTCGAGGTTGAGATATCGAAGAGACTCAAAAACCCCTACAACTGACTCTGTTCGTGAAGCACGAGATAATGCCAAATGGAGAAGTGAACCATGAGAGTGAGCGGAATGATGCGACACAGTGTGCCCATGCGGTGATTGTCGTCGTTTGCGATGGTGATTTCCGGTGTGATGAGGTACCAGGGGAGTAGAATGATGGCGGTGGTGTAGGCGCTTCTTCGTCCCATTATCCAGTCCATGACTATTTGCTCTCTCCGTGTCGTCGTTTGATTGGTCGCGTCCTGGAGACGGCCGCCGAGAGTGAGATGGGGAAGGGAACGTGGGTGTTGGAGGAGCTGAAGGAACAGGGGTCATAGGAAACCTCTCTCTGGTGGGATCGATTAACGTATAGTACACGTTCATACCACCTGCCTTGACAATAAGCTGTCTCGTTAAAGAATGAAGTCGAGCAAAATCCACAGGGGAAAAACGACAGTATGTGACATCCATCTTTTGCAGACGGGCAGCGGCCGCTAACATGGCAAGTGCACTCTCCGCCTTGCTGACAGCTTCAATGATTGGCGTTGCAGAAAAGTCAGGAGCGGTAACATCTTGCTGTAGACGCTGAGAGTGTTCCTTTGTCGCGGAGACAAGCGATGACAATACACCGTGTAGACGCGTAATGAATACGGACGATTCGGAGGTTGGGAATAAGACCAGTGAAATAATAAGAGCGATCGCTGAATGGAAGCTGAGCGGTACAACAATGATTTTACCAACCTAAAACAACGTTAATCGCATGCACCCACGTAGTCGACTGACAGACCGTATAGTATGGGTAAGGGAACAAAGCGGCTGTAGTAAGACATATGTCTGAACCATTGTTTATTAGCCTCCACAGACAATCGAGGGACGATAACCTCACCAATAGATATACAACCGAATATGCATGCAATGGTGAGTGGACCGGGCCCCCAACGTGATTTGAAAAATAAGAAAAAGGCGCTCCCAAAAAAGAGAAATATGGCCAGTATGACGGTAGGCTAAATTTTTACATGTGAGAGGGGCCTCGGCGAGGAAATGCAATCTGCTTACGCCTGGCTCAAGGTACTGACCAGCAATGATTTTTGCAAGAGACGCAGTTGGGTCTTTGTTAGAGCGCGCTAAATCCGCCAATTTGATTCCCAAACAGGACCAGCTGTTTGGAAAAAGTTAGTTGTCGAGCTGCATTGAGCGTTGTAAGAACTTACGCCCAACCAGTCACCGCAAACGTTAAGATTCCAATTTCCCGTTGAAGCACCGCAATAAAAGGGTCACTTGGAGGCGAGAGAAATGCCGCTATGGATCATTTAGTTCTGCATCCGCGTCGAGATAAGTCCTCCGATAACTGACCGACGATAATCAGGAAAGCCGCCTTAACGCGCATCAGTAGATAAGCAAAGGTGAGACGAAGCAGAAATATACACACCTGGCCCATCACATTGAGTGTTCTCGGAATGAGAAACAGCAAAAGACCGATCCAAGCAGCCAAAGCACTCCGCAAAACTGGTTTCCATTTCGACCAAGTCCAATTTGCAGGGATCCATTGTAATGTAGGCGGAAGGTTTCCAGAACGCCACAAAGGTGTTGATTTAACGGGATGGCGCTTTCCACTGGTGGCGGTTGGACGGACGGTCTTTTCTTTGGCAACAGCTTCGGCTGAATCAGGGGTGCGCGGACGTTGAACAGAAGCGGGCTGAATTTCTTCTGGTCTTATCCTGACCTGAAGACGCGGCTTGACCTGTCGATGGGCCTCTTCACCTTGATCGTAGTCCGGCATGAAAAGAGAAAACAAAGGAGAGTAAACTTAGGATGCTTATGAGTCGCCGGAGTAGCCTTTTCCCAAGTTAGATCAGTTCCGGAGTCATGTGACTCTATTTTGCCCGCGAATACCGGGGAACGCCGACCCCCTCAGGCTTCATTACGCTAACAAGGCCCCATGTCAGAAATATACGGCGCCATTGTCAAAGCTCCCTTAGAACAGGATCCGACTCCGACATTTTAGGACCCACATCTAACTTGCATCCTTTGCATCGGCCCCTTGACCCGAAGCGTCGTAAGGCCTGTACCTGGGCGTGTGGACAAATGGTGGCAGTGTTTTACCAATGCTACGGTATACCGGCAAGCGATCCCGGATCCTTCAAATATGACTGAGAGTCTCAAGAGCCCATATGCAACTCACATGGAGTTATCAGAGTATCTTTCGGATGGTCAGAAGGACAGCACAAACAGTCGGCAATGAAGAAATAGGTAGTACAAGTGTTCATTCATACATATTTTTGATCTCTTCCTATACATCTTTCAACATATCAAGGGTTGAGGATCGGTTTTACGCCCAAGTTGACGTGTACAGCCTTAACGGCAGTGTAACTAGTCCCTTTTGTGAACCGGCGCACACGACGGGAGGGGAAATAGAAACGTACTTGAGCAGCGCATAGTCACCCAACTCCCTCCCGATGCCGCTTTGCTTGAATCCACCAAACGGCATGTTCGAACTGAGCTGGTTGACGCAGTTGACCCACACAGTACCTGCCTTGATTCGATTCGCCGTAGTAATCGCTTTGTTTAGGTTTTGCGTGAACACCGCTGCAGCGAGACCGTACAACGTGTCGTTGGCCTGCCTGATCACGTCGTCCACGTCCTTGAATGGGATCACAACACCGACAGGACCGAAAATCTCTTCTTGCACTATTTTCATGTCGGGAGTGGTGTTGGTGAAGACAGTGGGATTGATAAAGTATCCTTCTGTGCCAAGCCGGTGACCGCCAATCTCTACCCTAGCCCCAGCCTCCTTTCCGGATTGAATATAGCCCATTATACGCTAATAATAACAAGTGAGATAAGATATAGACATGTGAGATTGTGTGCCAAAAAAACTCACGTTGAATTGAATCTCGGATACTTGAGGACCCTGGAAAGTATCCGGCTTGAAGGGGTCCCCTACATTAAGCGACCGTGCCTTATCAATGAAGAGCTTGAGGAACTTATCGTAGATGCCCTCCTGTACAAAGATACGTGATCCGGCACAGCAAGTCTGCCCATGATTCCAGCTACAGATGTCCAGCGTCAGACTTGTCCAAGATTACATATGCAAGGAAGACGAACAATATACCAAACGCCGCCCAGTCTACGGCCTGCTCCAAATCCGCATCATCGAAAATAATGTTTGGACTCTTTCCGCCCAGTTCCAATGTTACGTTCTTCAAGTTGCTCTTCGAGGATGCCTCCAAGATCTTGCGACCAACAAGTGTTGAACCAGTGAAAGCGATTTTCTCGATTTTCATGTGTTGAGTGATTGCATTGCCAACGGTGTTACCGTAGCCAGTAAGAATATTGACGACACCAGGAGGAAAACCGGCTTCATTGATGAGATGTGCTACGCGGATGGCGGTCAGCGGGGTGAACTCAGAGGGCTTGAGGACGATGGTGTTTCCAGTTGCCAAAGCTGGCCCGAGTTTCCAGGCCAACATGAGCACTACAACGGAAACCGATGAGTGTCAGCTCATAGTGTGATTGTGAGAAAATCCCCTGCTCACGAGGGAAGTTCCAAGGAATGATTTGACCAACGACACCAATGGGCTCGTGACGAGTGTAGGTGAGCAAGGATTCGTTCGTCTGTATGGATCTGAATAAGAGCGTACAGTGAACAGTAGCGGCTGTCAAAATCGTACCTCTGGTGTTTGTCCCGAAATTTTGTCTGCCCAACCAGCGTAGTACCGGAGGACATCTATGGATGCTGCCACATCGACATTCCTGGCCCACTTGAATGTTTTCCCTACAGAAAGAGCTAGTATTCCAGCGTTGCATTCATGTAAATGGAGTATGCACCATTGTCAAGCGCCTCGAGAGCGGCAAGTTCATCTGCATTATCCTCTAACAACCTTGAAAGCTTTCCCAAGAGGATGCTACGCTGAGAACCCGGGGTATTAAAACCCCAAGCAGTATCAAAGGCCTTTTGAGCAGCTTCGACGGCTATATCGACATCCTTGTCGGTAGCTTCAGAAATGGAAGTAATAAGCTTTCCGGTGGCTGAGCATGATAGATCAGACTGTGGGCGCTCCGGACGACAACGAGATAACCACCTGGGTTGATAACGCTGTGGGGATGGGGTCATTGTCAGATAGATAATGTATCAGGTAATCAACGAAACTTACTCGATGGTTGAACCAGTAGAACCATCAATGAATTGGCCGTTAAGGTAAATACCGGTGCTAAATGATACCCTTCCCTTGTAAACGGGAGTATCGAACTCGTGGATGAAGTCTTTGGGCATGATGGCGATCGAGACAGTGAGGCAGGCACGATTGTACTAGAACGGTATATATAGGATCAAAATAGGCGTGGAAAACGATCAGGTGGTAACTTACAGGATTCTATGCCATTTCTAAAAATCGATCGTATCACTCGCTATTGATAGGGCGGAGTAACAGTATCAGATCTCGGCCATTCGTGAGGTTCCGAATGAAGAATTTGATAGCCCATGCGGGTAAAACGCGTAGGATTTGAGCGGATGTTGGCGGTGACAGCTGTCGATACTACGACCCGATAAAGATGCAAGTTCTCGTGGGACAGGCTGGCAACGGCGTCCCTAAGTTCTTTCGACCAAAGGATATAGTTGAATTAAAAGAAAAAGAAGCTTGGGCCTTGCTGGGAATCGAACCCAGGCCACTTGCAGTTGCGTTTGGTACCCAAAGCAAGTATCGTACCTCTAGACTACAAGGCCAGCAATTGTAAATAAAAACAAACATTCACAGCCTTGGCAAAAAGTCCAGTTGACAAAAACAACTCGGCATCCTTGGGCGATTGTTAAACATTCTCCGAAGACCTGCAGCTCATGAAAGAAATGTTACTCGATGGGCTTCCGATATTATACGGAGACATCTCCGAAACTGACGGATCTACTCCGGATAAGTCCATCAGAGACACGCCCATTGGCCTAGAAGAACAACGGAAATAGGATTGGTATCACTTCCACATTGGCTTTTTCATATCAATCGCTGATTTTAGAGCTGTTTACGGGAAAGCGCCGTGATGCATATTGCATGTTCGTAACACCGTCTCAATGGCGGAGCCTGAGGCGTCTAGGTTAGTCCAAGTTGTTATCTACTCGTTTTACCTCCTTAAACCACTTACGATGTAGTCTTCCTAACAGCAAATACTTAGCGTCTACGATCACGAGTGTCAATCACGTCAGTGAAACCCTTTCAATTGAATTCTAGACCCTTGATCACGATACAGGGGGAGAAGCCTGAGGTATTTCTTGTCTTCACATGCGCAAACGGAATGTACCGTTCGTCTCCTTCATTCTGAACGGTACTGAATACTACTGCCAGCGCTTCGATCGTCGATGAAATCATTGTTTTTAACCCAGATACTCGACGTGCAGAATCGCCCAATACCCAATCGTCAACGGGCAGAAGCACAAACGATTCTTGGGCTAAATTCGTGTGCCGAAATATCAACGACCGCACTAGCATGACTTTCATATGCAAACGTTGCTCGCCGATCTGCCCTTCCGACGTCATCGCGGACTAACTTTCTGTAGGAATTTCATCCTGCGACAGTGGGTATTTTCACTGGTCGGTGTATACAATCCCTGTATATGTGATGCGTTCCTCTTCGCCGGCTGTCAATTTGCCCTCCAAAAGCACTCCATCCCTCGGCAGGGATCTTTCCGCCCTCACGTGTCAGCTACTATCTCACTATCTCATCCGCCGAATTATACCCCTGAGGATGTTCTTAAATATGTATGTCGTAACCAACGGTAGAAAACCGTTACTGATATTTCCTGATACATACTGGATTTCATTTAAAAAAAAACGGTACCCCGCACGGAGCGCCGAGCATTTAATCGAACCGCTGTCCTGGCACTCTACGACCATAAGTAAGTTATGTATTCATACGCGGGACTGAATAGGAGCTTATCGTCCACTCATTTTCCGAGGGCGTTTGAGCGGCAACTTGGAAAGAGTACCACACAGGTGTGACGATTAATAATGCAGGCGCATAACACCTCAGAGCTACGACTTCATCCTAAAAGAGGCTTGAGTGCCCCAAAGGTCACGATGCCCTCGTTTATGGTACCTCAGCGTTCAAAATCCCTGAGACACTCTCGGACGAAGTTGATAATGTGATTAGGACCGACGGTGTTTGTTGTTAGATGTGCGTGTGTAGTCGACGCGGGGATGAAAATTTGGACAACAGGTGATTAGCGGTGGGAAAGGACGCTGACAGGCGGTGATTTCATCCTGAACCGATCACACGAAACGTTGGGGTCCCATGATCAGTGGCCTTTGGGGTGTGGGGATGACGGTCCACAACGATGACAGAAAGGAGAAAATATCCAAATGCGTGCAAAAATGAAAGACTCCCAAACTTCGGGCCCTATCACGACACGTCAGAGACAGGAGCATCATTCATGCACATGACGGATGGCGGGCGCCACGTCACGCGTCAAGAATCCTTCGCTTCCGTGAAAGGCTAGCAAAACAGATCCGGGTCTCCAGACTAAAACGAGCCCACCCCTGAACTGCGTTTTCGAACACCCGTTCGTGTCATCCATCAGGTCTTTCAAACTAATTCGCTATACATGAGTACATAAGTACGCGTGATCGTAAAACGAGGATAAACGGACCTACGACGACCGTCAGCAGGAGAAACGATGAAAGAAGAGTACAAGACACTCAAAAGTCAAGACACACCTGATTTCCGTCGAGTGTGCGCATATGCCCGAACGAGTTGTGACCTAGACCAACCAAGCTTTGAACTCGTCGTCCCTCTCGATCGCCTCGTGCCACCCCCCTTCCCCCCTCTGAAGCACCCTGACGCTCTCCACCTCCTCTCGCCCCAACCTCAACCCGTTGTACAGATGCGGAAACGTACCCTCGCTCGGACGCGGTCCGCACACGTTCAGCTCGGGATCTTCCCACTTGATCTGGCCCTGTTGCTCGAGTGGAGCGTACGGGAGCCGAAGAACGAATACATGGGAGTCGGAGGTGAAAAAATGGGCGAGGGTCCGAGGGACTTGGGATGCTGTCGAGAGGTGGATGAACCCCGAGGTTTGATCGATGGTAGAGATCGGGAGTGCATCGGGAAGAGCATCGCGATCCAGCGGGACCGGAGAAGTGCTTGGTACCAGCTTGTAAATGTAGTCTGGTCTCGACTCGTCGCAAACAGACATTTGGTCGGACGAGGTAGTGCAAGTATCGTGCTGGATGCCGATAAGTTTCCCAATTACTTTGCGATTCTCTTAGCGCCCGGATACAACTCCAAAGAAGAATATGGTTCCATGATCACCATCGAGAGAAATGAAAAAAGTATGAAGGGTATCTCTACGTGAAAAACTACATAGTTACACAGACTTACAACCGATCCAAAAGAAAGGGGAAAAGAGTAGAGGATCAGTGTCAGAAATGATACACATCCATTAGAGCTTGGCACAGGTAACGATAAGTGTAGGTAACGGGCCTGCGCGTCGAGGAAGAAGGGGCAAAAGGCCACTATAATAGAAAAAAAGGGAAAAAGGAGAGAGAAGAAAGGTTGAAAGAGGCCAATCCAGGATAACAATCTCGTTCACCAACCAACACGGCCCTCAGCGGGCATCGTCCGTCAACACCGCCTTGACGCCCCCGCTTTCTGTACGTCCGCCATCCCGCGCGCGTGCATTGTTCATCCGTTTCTCGTAATTCCCTACCTCGTGCGTGCTCTCGTGGAAACTCTCCTCAAGGGACCGCGGGAACGGGAAGTGACCCTCGTTCTTCATCGGCGGTGAAGGCGTGCTGACCGTAGGTACGTTCGCCTTTTTCGGTTTCTTGCCCTTCTTGCCTTTCCTGCTCGTTGTACTGCCCGTTGATTTGGCTTTGGCTATCGGTGGGGCGTACGGACGTTGGACCGATTGCGCAAGGGGTGTAGGCAACGATGGATCCACCCAATCCTCATCGTCCTCTTCCTCATTCACATCGATCTCCTCGAAGTCGTCGATCTTGGAAAGATCTTTGAGAGAACCGTCCTCTTGTTTGTCGACCTCGAAAACCGAGTTCGGACCAGGCGTGATGGGACCAATAGGATCCTCCTCCGTATCAGCCTCGGAACCTTTGGTACCACCTTTGACGCTGCTACAGACGGGAGAAATTGACGTTGAACGTGTGTCAAAGAATTGGTCTTCGGCATCGCGTGCAGGTGCAGGCTGTATTTCTGCATCCTCGCCCTCGACCACTTCGACATCTTCGTCAAGGTCAAGTTCCATTTCCTCGGGATCAGAAATGGACTCGAGGAACTCTTCTGAATCAGATGGCCACGAGGGAGGTTCATCTTGGATGGTAAATATCGTCTTGTACTTTGTGTTGAGCTGATATTCGCTGATCAGACCATCGATGAAACGAAAAAGCCAACGATACGGACCTCATTGATGCGCCGTCTCAAGTCAATCCAGTCCTTTTCTTCCTTGCATAGGAACCCAAGGAGCATGCTGGGATCAAGGCCGCTAAGGGGCATCTTGCGAACACGATCGCAGTGAAAGGTTCGCAATTCCGTGGCGTTATAGTGCGTGACAAAGTGCTCAGCCAACGGGTCCAAGTCATCTTCTTCGACACCAAGTTCTCGGGGATCCAGGTCAGAGCCATTGAACGGCGATGGGGAAGCAGGCATGCTAACATTTTGCCAACGCGGTAGATGTTGCGATGATACCGAGGAAGACGATACGCTCGATGTCGTGGAAAGTTGGTGCTGTAAAGGAGATGGCGAGAGGGGTGCATGATATGAAAACGTGGATGAGCCGGTCCGGACGGAAGACGGAGATGTGGGGACATGGTGAAGATGAGAAGACGTGGACTGTGCGCCAGGCGAACGAGTCGCCGCGCGGCGTTCTGACGCGTCATCTGGAGTGCTTTCGCGACTGCGAACAGTGGTGGGGTAGTCATGTACAGATGAAGGTGGAGCAGGACGGAGAGGAACTGTCGGACGTGCGTGGTGAGGATCAAGGTAAAAGAGATTGTCGGCCTGAGAGCCCATAAAATAGTACGAGGAGGAAGGACGCCCCCCAGCGATGCCGACGGACTGGGGAAACGTATAGAGCGCCTGCGAGATAAATCGTTAGTAAATGTAATCCGGGCGTCAAGACGACGGCTTACTTTGATGGACTGGTAATAAATAGGATTGACGCCGTCGATACCCAGACGGATTCCGATTAGGACGAGCACTGCCCGACCGCCCCATTGTGATCTGGTGTGTCTGCGTGGGGAACCGATATGAACATTAGAAGCCGCATATACATCAGTCTGGTATAACACGCCATCTGCGGCAACAGCTACCCCGAGACCTGCTTCAGGGAATGCGTGTACAAGAGTTCTAAGGCAAAGGCTAAGCACTGTGGACAAAGTTAGGAACAAAGACTTACTTGATTGCGCCTGCGGCTGTGCTAGGACCAAACCACTGGCCAACGTCCTTTCCGAGGTCCTTTCCAGCGAGGGCCATGCGGTGAACACTGAAAGGAGCCTGAGGGAGGGGGGAGTCGAGGAACCAAGTGATGATCTGGACGTAAGTAGCAAAGTCGTTTGTGCGAACAGGTTGTGGGGGGCGACGCCATTCTGAAATAAGGCGTAAATGAAGGGATGGGTGTGTGGAAAGAGGAAGATGAGCTTACCTCGGCCCAGATGGAGATGAAGAAGGGCATTTGCGAGTAATGATTGACCAGTGCGCAGCATGCAGCCCCAGCCAGCATCGCTCGTCCATCCCCTTTCGCCAGTGCCGGGCCAGTTCCACTTTCTTGGGCGGGGGCTGGAGGGGGTGGCAGCCTGTGCGCCGGTAGCGAGATCAGCGTCGAGGGAGGAGAGATTGGAGTCTCTGATGGGCGCGAACTGGTTGCGATAGGTGAGCCATATGCGGGAGGTGAAGTCGGCGTAGAAGACGGGGGGCCAGTTGGCGGCGGGGTTCTTGGTGGAGGGGGGCTGAGAGTGGGAGAGCTCTGAGAGGGTGGCAGCGGAGGAAGAGTTTGAGCGAAAGGAGGGCGGGCGGCGGGACTCGAGGGAGGGGCGGCGGCCGGGTGTGGGCGGAGGGGGCTGTTCGTAGCCGGGGTGCTGCACGCCGAGGAGCCAGATTGGGTCGGAACACTTGTCAGGGGTCGAGTCGCTGTCGAGCAGGAAACGCATGGCGCGGTCGAGATGGCCCTTGCCGTGTTTGGCCGCAGAGAGGAGCGGATTCGACTTTGATTTTGGAGAGGACATGTGAGACTGGGAGAGAATGCTAGGAAGCGAAAGGTCTGTCGAAGAGGTGCTGAATGTGTGTGAGAACCAGCCAGAAAGGCGAGTTGGGAGATCGGATATGCGCGCTGGTGACGATGAGGAGGAGGTGTACATTGATACGGAAGGTCGGATGTCGGAAATCGTGCTCAGTGGCCGGTCTGGCCGACTTCGGGTCCGCAACGGCGAGTCCGACGTCTCGACGATCACCGGCATCTCCTCCACGCTCTCCTCGTGCGACGACTCGCTCTGCTCCGACATTCGTCCCTTCGCTCCCCCCACAACCTGCGACGTCCCCGGAGACGTGTTCGCCGACGAGCTCGAACTCGCGATGCTCGTCGAGCTGTCTGTCGTCGCACCAGGATCCGTCGACGACCTCGACCTGTCGCGGTTCTGCTTCTGCAGGAACTTGCCCAGCTTCAGGCTATGTTGGCTGGGCGACGACGGGGACGCCCCGGCACTGCTGCGTGACTGCTTCGACATGTCCTCGTCGCCGTGGATGCGGTAGTGTCGATGGTGAATGTGTTGCCGACGATATTGTCCAGCCCAGCACCAGCCGCGTCGTGTCTGAGTTTGAGTTTGAGTTGTTTATGTATTGCCCGCCACTCCAACCACAGCAGCGAAATTTAGCGAGCGTCCACAAGTCCTCTTCCTACGGTCATGTTACCTCCGGCTTCTCTTTTCCACCACCACCGACATGCCTGCCCTCTCTCTCCCCGAATGCCCTCGTCATCTCCCACCGCCCCCGACACGGCTAGATCGTGCGTTTCCCCTTGCAATCGACTTCACGTCCTAACACACGCCCTCAGTCGACTTTGCAGATCTCGCCATCATCGACCTCGCTAAAGCACACTCGCCCGACGGACGTGCAGACCTTGCTCTCCAACTTCGCGATGCCTTGCGTACAAACGGCTTCGTTTACGCAGTCAATCATGGCTATACTCTCGCCCAGGTATGTCTCGTCCTTCGCCGTTTTCAACCGACATCTCATTTCGTCGATCAGTGCGATCGGATCTTTGATATCGCAGATTTGCCGTTTGCGGTTGTTTCCCCAGAAGAGCAGAGGATTTACACCACCGATAGCGAGAAACTTGGCTATTATGCTGGTTACAAACCGCGCCAATACTGGGCACGTCCTTTCTTTCCCTCTTCTATTCCGACTCTGACACTTCCGAAGTAGAAAGTCGACACAGATAACAATGTCTTGGACCAGATCGAGCACTATGCGGGTCTGTAATCCGTCTTGCTCGCCAACGCGAATTGACTTGCCTCGAGTGAATCGTGACGTAGCCAAAAATCCTCATCCACAGGCACTTTTCCCTTTTTTGCCCGAGCTGGACGCTTTTGCTCGTCATAACCATTTCAACATCTTGCACTCTGTTCTCAGGTGATTCGCAACCATGTCGCTGCTATGAACCAGTCGCCGATGATTACTTTAGGCTCATTGCACTCAGCCTCGAGTTGCCTGAAGACACCCTGGTGGACAAGCACACTTTTGACGGACAAGGTCCCACCTCGAGCATGTCGTCTAGTTGCTTTCCGTCCTTTAACCGCTGAACGCGTCGTAGTCAGATTCATGAAATAGTATGTCATTATAAGTACAGGTCTGTCGATCTACATCCCAACATTGCGTCAGTTACAGGCGCACCAAAGAAGACGAAGAAAAGTCAAAGAATGTCTGGCTCAAGGGCCACACCGGTGCGTCGTTCTCACAATCCACAGAATCAAGACTACATGCATCATCACAGACATCGGAAGTATCACGATCCTGTGGAGTCAGCCCGTCAGCGGTCTACAAATCCTGTCTCCCGATGGAAAATGGCGCTGGGTCCGACACATCGATAACGCGCTGGTGCGTTTTATATACAGCCACTGTTCCGTGGGATTCCAACTGATAGACACCAGGTCATCAACACGGGTGACATGATGGAGTTTTTTACCGGTGGATACTACAAGCCAACCATCCACCGCGTCATCCAGCCACCCGATGACCAACGATCTTACGACAGACTCGGCGTATTCTACTTTGCCATGCCCAACGACGACGTAAAACTGTTGCCGCTTGCACACAGCCCGGTGTTACAGCGCATCGGCATCGAGCGACGATGCCCTGATGTGGAGGCTCCAACATCAGAAGCATGGAGGAAGGAAAGGACGATCTCCTACGGGCGTGTAGCGCTTAAGAAGGGCTCAGCGAATAACACCGAGGAAGAGGTCGTCGGAGGTATCGTCGTCAAGCACTACAACTGACTCGCATCGCCAATCAATTGATCCCTCGGCTATGCGAGTCGTGGGATGCGGAGTTCCTGGTTTGATCCTAGTTTTCCCTCTTGCTTCGCAGTCCCATGTTATCTCTATCGGAACAAGTAGTATCTCGCTACATCAAAAAAGTTTCATGATGGTAGCATTTGTATCAACACCTTTCCAAGTCCAACTGTTTGAGATTTGAATCGGGGCCGACCTATCGTGGGACTACTTGGTACACAATCCGGCGTAAACGCTCCTCGACAAGGCACGACAGTCTTTCAGAACCCAATTTTACAAAAGCGAATTGACAAGATGATGTGGAGACTCCAACAAGTCATTTAAAACCTCTCTCACTGCGTGCTCAGCAACGCTGCCGCATGGGACCGAGGGGCGAAGACGCATTGGAACGGGGCCGGGCGACTGGCACACACATGAGTACAAACGAAACTGAATTACCAAGGCACCGTCGCTCACCTAACGATCGCAGACTCATACTTCACTTCAGGCCGGATCGGTTCTCCCTTGTCGTCCGTCGGCATAGAGAGATCAAACAAGCAGACGATCGTGGCGATAGCTATCCACAGCGAATCCTCTGCCAAATGACGACCCGGGCAGGACCTGGAGATCAACGTGAACAAGGGTCGTCGAGCCAAACAACAGCCTAACCTACCTACGACCGAATCCAAACGCGATTTCACGTGGATCTAGAACGTCGTCGCGCAGCGTCCCATCGACATTCACGAACCGTTGCGGACTAAACTCGGAGGCATTCGGATACGTCGTCTCGTCGTGCAACATGTGCCTCGAAGAACATGAGATGGAGCGCTATAACAAACGGACGACATACCACACGTTTGCGATGAACGTCGTTCCTGATGGAAACTCCCATTGTCGGTAGGAATCTGCCTGAGTGAGGCGGTGGGGAATAGCTGTACCGAGCGATAAAATCGATTAGAAACAATAATGAAATTGAGCGAATCATTCACCAAGGGGTGCTACAGGATTCCATCTTTAAATTGGTCAACGACATTGATCAATTGGAGCATCTTGGCGCCTACCTCAACGTTTCTCGTAGAATCGCATCTATAAAAGGCAGCTTGGGTCGGTCTGCGAGGGAAGGTAACCGTTGAAACCCCACGACGCCGTCAATAGCTTTCTGGCCTTCTTTCTGGACATTCGAGTGGATCATGAGAGCAAGTATCGCAGTGTCGAGGGTGCTGATGATCTAAACGAAAACGATGCACTACCATCCAAAAAGGATAAGCTTTGCACTCACTGTATCAGCCCCGGCTGCAAAAGTAAATCAATCTTCATTTTTTAAATAAAAAGTAATCTAAACGAACCGACGTAGACGGCTGCCATAGCATGACGGATGCTGTCTTCAAGTTGAATAACCCCGTCCGAGACATGTGTCTCGATCAATCTGTGTGCCATAGATGACTGGGACACCCGTCCGCTGAGCTAAACGAGGCGCTAATTAGGATGAAAGATGAAACGGGAAGATGTGAATTGGATGGTCGCACCACTTCGTTTTTCACTGCGTTGTACGGCCGGGCCACTAGTTGCTCGGCCAGATCTCGCATGTGTCGCATTTGAGCTGCAAAATCCCGGCCGAATATAGTCATTGGAAAATGGCGCACTACAAGCTTGACATGAGCGACGACGCTGCCTTGCCAAGTTGGCTGACCTTACACCAAGGGAATATGTCGACAGGATGCGCTCCAACGTTTGTCAGTGCGTCCAACGAGGCGTTGGCATCTCTGGCCAATTTGATCCATTCGTCGTTCTCCTCCACGACTGTTAAAAACGTTGGCATGCGTAGATCAAGAACTCGAGCTTACTGACCTTCGTAGCCGTAGGTCACCATCATGATATTTGCTCCCGAAAACCTTCAAGTCCATGAGCTTTCATCGTAACGTGAATAATCGTATCACGTCACATTGCCGTATGATCTTGAAATTTATGGGGCGTCGCGACTAGTTTCTGAGCTAACTTCACCGCTTGTGTACACAAGACGTGCTTGAACTCCCGGATGGATTTCGAATTTAAATGCTGCGACAACATTTTGCGCTGCAACTTCCAGGCTTCGTCAGCATGCAACGTAGTGATCATCCAATCCCATCCGCCCCTGTAGTGCCAAGTTCGTGAGCGTACTAAACTTTGAAATCGACTCGAGCGTTACTACCATTCCTGGATAAGTGCGAACCCGGGGCGGTCAGAGTAGATGGATCCTCGCTTGTCCAAAAGATCGAATGCCGCTTGCGTAGAATGAATGACGACGATCGGTTGGCCCAGGACGACAAAGCCGATGAGGTCCTCTTTCTCAAGTTATCATCGAGGGCTTTCGCATACGGTATGACAAGTGACGACACGCTTACCGTACTTTGCCGTCCACTTTGAATAAGTAAGCCACTGTTGACTCGCGGGAAGGTCTGTGGCATTTCCAAAGAGGGGGAGCCGAGGAGGACCCGGTGGGAACTTGAGATAACGTTTTCCACGGCGATACCATTGGAAGCAGACGAGAATTCCTAGGGCGGCGACACTCAGTTGTGCGAGACTGAACATGTGCGTGAAGACGTCTTGTATGTTCAACGAATCAAAAGTTAAATATATATGTGATAACGTCAGTTCTGTACCACCGTTCACTGGTGATCGTTCGGTGCCTGAGGTTCCCATGTCGGTCTAAAGTAATTCCACCGTGGCAGTCCCAGGGCCCAAAACAACGCACCTTTCGAATTATACTGCTCCTACTTGATATCGCTCGAATGATGGATCTGATGAAACAAACAAACAATGGCACAGCCAGTGGTTCATCTTTCCAGCCGTTCAAAGACCTCACGAGGGCCGAAGGCCGCATACTATAAATCGCAGGTGCATGGCGTGAAAGGAGGACCGAGTCTAACTGCGGAAAACATAAACCAAGGGTCACCTCGGCTGATACGCTCTGGCAATAGGCTAGGATGAGTTGAAAGTTTGATTGACAAAGAGTCAAGGAGCGAGTCGCGAGTGTGACAGTGCGGGCTATGTTACGTAATATTTGCCGGGCCGAAGCTCTATTTCGAAGTTCAGGGTCAAGTTCCGGTCATTGCCAACGATGATGATCAGCTATCTTCACAACGCAGTCGAGGCCATTGAACGGATGGTACATATATAATCTAAAGGGGTGGTAAGCATGCTCCACCTGAGATGCGCGAATATCACGACACGGAGAGCAACTACCGCCTGCCGTGAGTCTTTTTGTCGCGCTACTGCGATGTTTCTCACAGCCGTGTTTAGGAACGACGAGATCGAGCATGAACGTCTGGGACTGCTCAACAGCGTCTTACGGAGTCTCACAGGTGAGCACCTCGGAATTGTCTCGCTAGTAACGATGATTTACTGCATGCACTAGGCGGGAACTACCTCGTCCCGCTACACGAGATCAGTAGGTTGCGCCTCGACGTTCTTTCCGTGCGCTTATACGAGAGTTGAAGACATTCAAGATGTCTTGGACCTTTGTTGTGGAAGTGGGCATTGGGTCTTAGACGTGAGTGGTTCCTTATTTTCGGCGCTCAGACGAAACTCAAAAACTTGAAGATGGCCAATGAATTCCCAAATGCGAAGATCGTTGGACTTGACATATCCAAACCTTCGTGAGTCATAGTACAATGCATTTTTGAACGGGCGGATAACCTTGTTACCAGGATGGAGTGCCCATCCGTGACGTTCATTCAGCACGACATCAGTAGGTCAGGCTTTCACTGAATTCGACACCCTAGTGAACCAGTTATGGGTACAGACAAGATCCTCCCTTTTGACGACGCATCTTTTGATTTTGTCCAGATGCGCACCGTACCCAGCGTATGCGAGGTATCTCTTTTTTGTAGGGACGACAGTGCTAATCGGGGCCCATAGATTCCCGACAGGGGTGAGCTGATGGTTGAAATCCACCGTATTCTTCGACCTGGTTTGTACCCGTTTCATTATCTCGTCGATGGCTTTCTTGATGCCTCTGAAAGGAGGTTTCCTTGCCTTTTTCGAGCCCGAAGAATCTATCTCAAGGAAGCTCAAAAAGCGTTCACCAGCGCTCGTCGAAGTCGATCGTTTGCTGAATAAATTACCTCACATGCCTCGATCAAGAACAACTGACGCAGAGGCCGAACAATGCAAGTCGTGGTCAATTGCACACGAGATCGAGCAGATGATTTGCTCTAGTAGAAGTCGTTCAGGTTCTCCACTTTTCAAGAGCGGCGGCTCCAAATCATTCTTCCTCCCAATTGGAACATGGCCAGAAGGTGACTAGTCCAACTGTTTGTCAATGCCACGACGATTTGTGCTGAACAATGTCGAAGATCCCGATCTCAAGGAGTTGGGAAGAAGGACCGCAACCGTTCAGATGCGATTGATAGACACACTAGGAGACCAGTTTCGCCGACTCCCTGACTTTGGCGAGGCTGAGTTTAGTGCACTCCGAAAATCCGCTGAAGAGGAGGTACAAGATGAACAACTGCAACTAGTGATGGAATTTGTATACGCATGGGGGAAAAAGTTATGATTGCGTCGATTTTCGAGCGGATTAGTCGAGTCATTTTACCCACAGTACAAGAATTTCGTTGCAGACGTACAAACCAATTCCAAACTATATCCCACCTTGTACTTCCGAAGAGATAGCAGATTAACTCCACGAAGGCCCGGATTTTTCGTCGAGATCACTCCGTTACTATACATTCTTCTTTGTCCCACTCAATTTCCTGCCTTAAAGCACCCCTCAATATTAACTCGGAGGAATAGATTTTGAATCCCTCTTGGGCCAAAGGTCGCCAAATCGGTTTATCTTCGTGACACGACACGACGTATCGATTCGCCTTTCCCTTGAGAATGCGCACCGTCGGTGTGGAAGTCTGAACCTGGCCACCTCCAGTAGAGACGACGTTCTTGAGCAACTTGGTGTCGACAGCGACTTTGGGAGTCACGTAAAACGTCATTTGTCTGAACAAATTTGAACCGCCTTCGGGTCCCTTTGCTCGTTCCATCGCATCTGCAAACTTGAAGGACCATTTTTGCTCTGCGGCCTCGTCTGACAAGAGGTAACCTTTTTCGGCTGGAGAGGTGTCGAGTCAGCTACAGCATCTTCAGACGACTGATTTTTGGGACGTACGAAGAAGCTTGCCAGCGCTGGCACTTGCATTCGCCCATTCTTCGCGTAGCATATACGGCAGAACAGACATGGCACAAAGAAACTTTTCCGTTCGGACAATGCCCTTGGCGATGAGGTGTGTACAATCTGTCGGCTTCGTCGTCATATGTACACCTAGTCGCGTGATGCGCTACAATATTCATTTAGCCTTGTTATTCACCTCGGAAGAGAAGGCCCAACCTTGACAACGTCGTCTGTAAGGAGCACGCCAGTCGCCATCAACCGAATGGTGCCTTGACCATGAGTTCCTTTCTTGCCCTGAGCTTTGTTCTTTACCAGCGGGTCATCCATGTCTTTGTCGGAGCCCGAGGTTGCTATTCCATTTGCTTTACCCTTTCCATTTGCTTGCTTCGCTTTCGGCTTGTGTGAAGACACCAACACAACGTCGGCCACCTCTTCTTCCTCTTCTTCCTCCGCTACTTTTCTTCTCTTGCCGCTCCTTTCCACCCTTTCCTGTTCTTCGTCTTCCCTTCTCACAGATACGATCGATTCACCACCCATACTTCGTCTCCGCTTCGCTTGTTTCTGTTCTTGTTCAAAGGAGAGCACATCAGGCATGACCTGCTCCCTTAATTTCGTAGTCGCCTTGTTGGCCGCACTTCTTCTCGGCCCGCGGCTCGTGGATGCCACAGGTGTCTCAACGGTGATGGGCTCGTCACCATCCGTTTCGTCTTCGTCGACATCCGTGCCCTTGTCTTGTACGCGCGCCTTGGTCTTGTCCTTGGATGCACCAGGTTTCGATTTGGGTTTGCTCTTGGTCTGGGACTTAGAATTCCCAGCAGTATCAGTGATCGGCACTTTTTTGGATGGCTTGTCCCGTTTACCCGTCGACTTCGACGATTCAGCAGCAACGGCATTTTCTGCCACTGCCGGTCCTAGTCGTTTGCACTTCGAATCCAAAGTCGTGGTGGGATTGTCTTTCGTCTTTCTGGTCCCTTCGCGATCGCTAGCCTCTGCACCGTGGCGCGTGCCCTGTGAAGAGAAATAATCCTTTGGTAAAGGTGGGACGCAAACAGATAGTCGTCGCTTCCGCGTAGGAGGGTTCTTCGCATCGGGTGGAGCTGGTGACGTGGAGCGCATAGACGATCGACGACGATCTGTGACCTTTTCCTTGGTAATAGTCCTTTTCTTTTCCTGTCGTTTCGCTCTTCCGGTTCCCGTCTCCACACTCTCGATCTCACTCTTATCCCCATCATCCGGAATAGACTCGGGCCCAGACTTGGACCTTGGCCTCATACCTGACCTGACGGGCGTCCTTGATCCCGTCCCAGTCACCCTCCGAGGAGGTATCAGCGCATCTGACTCCTCGCCTACATCCGGACGCAAATCTAAATCAGAATTGGCTCTCGTTTCCTTAGATTGCCGTAGGGGCTTGCTCGTCTGGCCCGCTGACTTGCCTTGGACGGCACGAGGCGGGGGGTGGAGTCTTGACGAGCGTGAGGGGGGGCGAGAATTCTCTTCCTCTGGTACAGGCCGAGCTAACGACATCACCGAGTTTTTGACGACACCCCGCTCCTTTCCTTTTCCCTTGTCTTTTTTCCTCTCGTCTGTCGAATCTTCGCCCACATCATGGGAATCCATCTCAGCCTCACTTGGTGGCCAAGAGAAGACGACTGACGACGGTGTGGACGTTTGCGGTGCTACACGGGAGCCCGCTAAGGAGCCCTCAGTACGTCGTTTCCCATCGGTTGGAGTATGACGTTCGCCGCCCGGTTCCTCGTCATCATCTGCGGGAAGCTCAATGACATGGTCGACAAACCGTCCAATGGCCGACGGGGTTTTTGGCGTAAATATGGACGCGCCCTTCGGTCTCAAGATCGACGACGGTGTCTTCCTCACTGATCCAGCCCGGGAGCTTTCTCGCACTCGGGATTCTGTCGGTGTCTGGACGTCGCCCGACGTTGTCTTCTGCACAGGTCCACCCGAGTTTGTGCGATCGCGGTATTCGGCGTCACGGGTTTCTTCCTGCTGTACGTCGATGACACCAACACCACGACCGCCGGGCACGGCACCTCCGCTTAAGCGCGAAGATGAGTTGAACTGGGATGATGGGGCTACAGGAAATGTAAGTGGGTGAAAATAAGACAGAACGCAAGAAAAAAACATACGACCATCATGCCGTATCATCAGCATTTTGCCGAAGTCGATGCCAGGTGGATACAAAATGTAGCGTTCGAGCCCGACGGTAAGTGCACTAGTGCGCATTGTGAGTATACCGCAACACGAGTGAGGAAACATGATTTACCGCCACTCCACAAAGCAATCTTCCACCCATGTATGATTGACAACTGGAATGGACCATGAAAGTGCGCGGGCCGTTTTGGGTGATGGCTGGCTACAGGACCACTTAGTCGACACGGTCAGGGTACGATGCTGATTATACTTACAAGCCCGCGACTAGGACCTTGTTCGATTGACACATGCTAGGCGTAAACTTGGCGCCCATGAGTGTGATGAGACGCTTCAGGTAATCGCGTGCTGCACCAGTATAATTAGTAATTGAAATCTCCTGCATAAACCAGATTAGAGAGAAAAGACGAGAGCATTTGAATTTTGACGAACACGATCAACGAGATCAAGAATACCGCCTCTTGGAGTAGGATACCAAAGCAACGAGTCGAGTGGAGAGTGGAGCGTGCCACTAGACTCGACGCTAAACAGCCAACTAAGGGTCCCGATGAGAAGGGACGCACGTGCTGCCTGTGCCAAAAACATGTAAAAATGACGTACGATCGTGAAAGAGTCCATACCTTGAAATAAGACTTGCCACTCCGCCATCGGGTGACAAGAACGTCGCATTTTTCGACCGCCCTCTCTTCCGAATCTTCGTCCGCATCATCGGTGATAGGTACGACGACGCCACCAGCTCGCTGGATACCTGCTTCTATCGCAACTCGGGAACTGTTACCCAATTCGAGTGAGGTGGAAAGGAGAATGCGACGACCACCCCAGACGCGCGAGCTTTCTCCATCTTTGGAGAGATTAGTGCCATCTCCTTCCTCTGCGTCTGTATCAGTGGGTTTCCGCTTCCGTTTACCTCCTGCGGTGAGATCCTCGTTGAGTTCGAGGGCCATACCAGGCCGCAGGACAACAGGGTCTGGCCACGCGTAAGGCGTCTCTGGGATGCGACGACCGAGACGAACCGCATCGTCGAACCAGTGTGGCGTGACGATGCACATGTGGGTCTGAGGTGCGAAGTGCAGAGCAGTTTTGTACTGAGAAGTATGATAAGAGGAGGGAATGCAGGCATGAGAGACAGTGAAGATACCTTGTCACTGCCAGCGCGTAAAGCAAAGAGATGAGTGACGTCGCGTGTGAGACCGAGTCGCCATTGTCCGCCGAGGGCGGTAATGCCTGCTGAAAGAACCTCAAGGTCGGGCACAGACAGCTAGGGAGAGCATGAGGTGACGTGTAAAACAAAGAATGCGCCCAAAGGACGAACGTCGGTGGCACAGGCGACGACGGCCGAGAAGATCATAGCAGGGTCTGGGGAGTAGTACTGCTCGCTAGGAATGCAAAAGGACGAGTGAGTGTTGGTGGTGAGCAAAAAAGAAGCGCGTACGGCTGTTGTTTCCCCATGACGATACTGCGATCGACCCAGCGGTCAGTTACGAGCTTGAGGGTCGTGTCGTTGGTGGCATTGTTGTGGGCGTGGGAGGCAGGGAGGGAGATGAGATGAGTATACGGAGGGAGTGGGACAGCGCCGTTGAGGTCAAGAATAGACGCAAGCTCGTCTCTGCGCGTCGGGGCCAGCGATGGAGAGAGAGAATAGTGCACGCCGTCAAAGACGGGCATCGCGCGCAAAGGTACTCGGTGTACACGTCCAAGTCGCGTGTCCAAAAGAGGAAGTGTTACAAAGGTGGTCAGGTGATCGGTCTTCTGCGCGGGGCCATACCAATATCTTAGAGACGTCTACACATCGGGGGCAGCGAGAATATTGCACACCGTAGACGGGCATCGCGTGCAAAGGTACTCACTGTACTCGCATCGTAGACTGTCCAAAAAAGGAATGGATAGTCAGGTGATCAGTCTTCCGCATCTTTGTGATCAACGCAAGTATATCAAAGCCCAGACCATCGCACGCACCTCTTCTTCCTATCACCACCATCATCCACATACACGATGGCCCACACTCTGCCCCCCCTCCCCTACGCATACAATGCCCTCGAGCCCTACATAAACGAGCAGATCATGACCCTTCACCACACCAAGCATCACCAGGCCTATGTCAATGCCCTCAACGCTGCCGAAGCTAGCTACGCTAGCGCATCGTCGCCAAAGGAACGCATCGCCCTCAGCGCCGCTCTTCGTTTCAACGGTGGTGGTAAGTGTCGTCCTTCCCATCGCCCGCTCGGACACGGCATTCCTTGCGTTTCTGCCATCTTTAAATTCCTTATCGCCATCACGATCTCCATCGATTTCACCACGCCTTATCGCAGGCCACATCAACCACTCCCTCTTCTGGAAAAACCTCGCGCCTTCAGCAGCCAAGGGCGGTAATGGCGGTGTGCTCAGCAACGGACCTCTCCAACAGGCCATCAGCACCACCTTTGGCTCTCTCGACAACTTAAAGAAGGAGTTCAATGCTACCACCGCCGCCATCCAGGGTTCCGGCTGGGGCTGGCTCGTACGCGTATCGTCGCTTTTGCCTAATCGAGTCGCTGACCCCCTCTTCCTCGCCCAGGGTTACAACACCAAGACCAAGACGCTCGACATCGTCACCACGGCCAACCAGGACCCGCTCCTCGCACCGCATGTTCCCATCATTGGCGTCGACATTTGGGAGCACGCATTCTACCTGCAGTACCTCAACGTCAAGCCTGATGTAAGTCATCGTTATCTTGCGGAAGGATGTGTGGTGACGTGCCCGGTGTCAGTACCTCAATGCCATTTGGAACGTTATCAACTTTGATGAGGCAGAGAAGAGGTACTTGGAGGCTATCAACAACAACAAGCTGTGAACCCTCCCAGTTGCGAAAACGAGATGAAGACGTTGTATACTTTTTTTTATAAATTGTAATCCTAGGCTTTGCTTGCATATGTAAGCCATTTTATCAAGAACGCGCTGAGGTTTGGTTGGCGTAACTTCTTGGTGGTCGCATGGTCCGAACTAGCGTTGGCTCGCGAGATTCGCGAAATTAAAACGGTGACAGCCGAACGAGAACGATCGTGAAATCATCTGGTCCACATTTTTGCTCGGGGCGATAAAATCCATGATGATCTCATACGGGATTGTATCTTCTTGATTATAACCGTTGCTTGATTAGCGTCTGGTTCAGACGGAGGGCAGTAAGTTGGCGAAATCTTCTATTGAGGCTTTGGGCAAAGAACACGCGATAAACATGAATGATTGACGACCCTCATTTGATCATGTACGTCCGATGGTCTGCTACGCTGTCATCTACGCACATTTCCCCTGAAAAGTCGCTTAGTCGACGGAAGGCTACGAGGGAACAGTACGGACCTGTTAACCATCGCTAACTTGTGTATGCGTTCTTTCTCCTCGAGCGATCTGCTCTCTCCCTGTACTGCGGCAATCATTTCCCTCGCCAACCGAACGTCCAAACTCTTTCCCGGTCGCGACTCGCTCGCCGCAATAATCGCCTTGAGCCCAGCGCGAACGCGCTGTTTCTCCGTCAACGGATGCGGCGTCATCATCACCTTCGTTCCGTACTTGAACGAGACGACGCGCACGGCGGGGGAGGCTGCTAAGACGGCCTGTCTAACGATAGGCGTGGGAGGCGCACGTGTAAAAGTATGAATGTGGAGAAGCATGCGAGAGACGGTGCGAGAGGCACGTGCACGGAAACCGTGTTGTTGAATGATGGCGGCGATGTAGTCGAGCAGTGGGTCTCGTCCGGGCGGAATGAACATATCGCTCGGCGAGCTTGACCTTGTGCTCTCCATTGGGGTCGGGGCTGGTTGGGCGACGGGCGTCGACTGTGACGGCCAAAGAGGGCCAGAAAAACTGGAGGAGCTGGAGGGCTTGGAGAGGCCCTTGGTCGAGCCCATGAGCGCATTGAGCACGTCAGCCGACTTGGCCAGCGTTTGCTCGTCGTTGTGGGATTTGTTGCTCGCGTGCCGTGCGCCGACCCCGACAACGGTGGGTTTGGTAGTGCGAGCGAGGCGGGCGAATACAGCGGTCGTCGCTATTCTGCTCATCGTTGTACCGGTGTGGGCAAGTAGTAGTGGTGGCTGTGTTTTTTTTTACGGCTTTCTTTTTCGGAACGGCATGGCATGTCGATGTGCTTCCGCTCCCTTGTCCCAGCGATCAGGTGCACGTTCGAGAAATGTGCAAAAACTTTTGCAAAGTGAGGGTTGTATTGTCTTTGTGGTCAATATCTGGTCTCAATTACTCGCAGACGCGTCTTGCAGATCCAGGCGTTTCACGGTCCTCGCCGTAGAAAGCTCTGCGGACGATACGTGTGCCGCGGTCGTCACCTCGTCACGGCGCGTTCTTTCCAACGTGATCATCAAACAGCATGATCTGTATGTCTTCGTCTAACCTTGTACTGGCCCACAACGGTCTTACGTGCACAGACACCAAAGTTTTGGCGGCATACATCCGACGGTGGCGATTGAAGGGCATCAACGCAACATGGTGAGCCAAAGCGTGATGTTCGGCGAGTCTATTTTTAATATATCATTCGTTCACGCAGCCTTTAGCCGTTCAGAGAGCGCTGAAGGAATCAGGTCTGTCGATGCAGCACATCGACGGCATTGCATTCACGAGAGGTCCCGGTGAGCCCAGCTAATCGATGTCACACCGTTTGATTGCTCAAGCTAAAGTACAAGGTATCGGCGGTTGTCTGAGTGTCGGATCGAATGCAGCTAAAACGCTCGCCGCTGCGCTATGTAAACCGCTGGTAGGCGTGCACCACATGGTGAGATTTTCTTGGTAGGTATCCCTTCTCCTTTTAAGCCTCACGTACAGCAAGCACACGCGCTCACGCCGTTCCTCACTTCCTCCGATCAAGAGTGTCCTCGGTTTCCGTTCCTGACGCTCTTGATATCTGGCGGCCACACCCTGCTTGTACTTGCGACCTCGTGTTCATCTTTTCGCATACTCGCCAGCACCGTCGACGAAAGTGTCGGTCGCACCTATGACAAGGTGGCACGGATGCTCGGGATGCCCTGGGGAGCGCGAGGGCCGGCTGCTGCGCTTGAAGAGTTTTGTCGCCATGAAGCTACCGAATCGGTTCCAGATATCCAGCCATTTTCAATACCTATGCTCGGAGAACTCGCCTTCTCGTTCAGTGGTCTTCATTCCGCCGTGGAGCGACACATATCTAGATCCAAGGCACCACTCACTGAGGCACATAGACACGCCCTTGGACGTGCGTTTCAGGGTGGGGCAGCGCGGCAACTCTGCAACAAGCTCGTGCAGTGCCTCTCCATGTTACAGGGACAAGAAGTTGACGTACGGCATGTCGTTGTGAGCGGTGGGGTGGCTAGTAACTTGTTCTTGAGGGCTAGGTTGGCACGTATTCTTCTTTTCAGGGGCATTGTTCACAGCATAATCGTAGACTGAGGGAGGCGCTGGACAACTATAGTCCAGAGCACTACGTGTCGCTGGTGTATCCCCCAATCGAATTCTGTACAGGTAGGCTTCCTCATGCGTCGTCGCGTTACCTGAGTGAATTGATGTCCGCGGTCAGACAATGCCGCGATGATTGGTTGGGCTTCAATGCATAGATTCCTTTCTGGAGATTGCGATGACTATTCGGTAGACCTTCGCTCTAAATGGAGCTTGGAAACACTTTCGGACTCCACGTCAACTAGCTAGTCTTGACTCTTGTCACGTTCTATCGCGGATTTTCAATTCGCACCAATGAACCACGTCTGAATCGAGGCTCCATCATGCCGCTGCTTCGAGTGTGATAAAGAAGCTTTTATGATCAAGGGCGTGTGCAAGAGCATTTGCTTTCATTGCTTCTAATGGAAGGCCAAGAGGCAGTGAACCGGTTCGAAATTTACGGTAGATGTGCACATACTTGCTGCTGCATGATGAAGATGGTGACGATCACCACGGGTATTCACGACGTATGTACGTTACAGATAAAGCACAAAAAGATGAAATGCGGAAACAACATCGTCATGAGTGAAAAGGAAACAAACTAATTCAAATTAAGAGAAAAACTGCGAGTGGGAGAGGTTAGTATCAGCTTATTCATATTTGGACATGGTGAATGCGGATTCAAACGTGACAGGCTCGCCAGGATGCGCTGTCGTTCGCCAGTTACCGACGAAGTTCCGGCCTCCTACGACGTAGCCAGTAAAGATCCAGATACCTAGCGCAGCACTGATACGATGAGCCTAACGAACGAACAAAGTAAGATGCGATTAAGCGTGACGACATGTGCTCATGTCCCGTTTCGGTGGTCTGGCATCGAACCGGGAGCAGGGCACGAAACAAGAACTTACAGGATCAGGAACACGGATGAGCGCAACAAGTCCATCCCATTCACGAACTCGACCATAGAACTTGTAGTGGTGCCAAGCTTGCCCATGCCGAAAATCTGTCTGAGAAGATGAAATATCGTGAGCGTCAACGAAATCCCAAAATAAGAGATAAGTATATGAAAGAGGGAAAGAACGCACCTCGCCAACGAGGACAATATCCATAATCCCATCACATCTTCGCGTGATCACATGCTGGCTCTCATCTCCTGGTGCCATGCCCAGGTCCGCATCACTTGAGTTATTGTCCAACATGTCATCTTCATTGTCCTCGATCCCCTCCTCTACCAAGACGTCATCTAGGACGCCAAGGAACTGCGCATCATCCTTCTGAAATACCATCTCCGACGTTCCACAATATTGACACCCACGGCACTTGTTTTCATCGTGTAGGTCAGGGCTGTCATGATTCTTTTCGCTTACTCATACTTACACTCTCACGTGACTTCTTACTCATCCATATCACGTGTAGATATTATTCCACAACCTTCTATGGTTGTTCCATGGACTATTACCATAAGTAGGAAGCTTACCTGCCCTATACCTTATGCACAGACCATGTACTCATGTATATAGGGCGGACGCTCATCGTAGGAGCTCCTTACTTTCGGTTTATTCATTGTCTTTGCGAGTAACCTTAGGGCAACCTAGGACCTTTCATTGAGTCCTGATATAAAACTGAAAGTAACCTCTTACCTTGCCCACCCGACGTTGCTGTCATTTGAACCTCGCTCATCGCGTTGTCAACACTTCGTCAACCACCTATCCCCTCCTCATATCGACACCCACCGACATTCGTCGTTGCTCGCACTCGCTGCTGTACTGCGCTGGTCAAACGCTTTGCCGACCCCTTCCCTTCCTGCTTTCATGTCAAGCCCTCTGGCTGTCTGAGTCGCTGAGTTATCGCGCTGGCAGCAGAGCATCCTTGCCGTACAAATCGATGGCAACAAGTCCTTGTACTTCCATCACCAGCCCTAACGGTTTATGCTAGGTGTATATACTGTGCCATCAAGAAAGTCATTGCCTTGTTCTTCCTCTTGATCAGCTTGATAAGGAAGATCGTACACTGGATTATCTCACATCCACCTTGAACCTGGTCCGCCATACCTGCACGCTCCTAGAAGGACTCATATTAGTCTTTCTCCTCACCTACCTCCAACTTGCATTTCGAATCATCGCTGTCGAGCCCGTCACCTTCGTACCAGAGCCGCAGCCGCCCCTTCCTCTTCAACCCCTATGCTCCACGACAGATGTAGAGAACCCATCCGAAGATGAGCAAACTGTCTATGAACCATCGTTACACTCTGACGAAGGGACAGTCGTCGATGAACCCGCATTACCCAACCAATACATCCTTGCCGCCCTCTCTCCTATCACTCTTGTGACCGCCCCCAGGCATATTGGACCCGGTTACCCAGTCACATCAACTTGGCGTAATCGAATGTACATGTCTAGAAATCCTATTACAATCGACTCCGACTCCGACTACTGAATCATCGTGGCACGATCCTTGGGAAGACATCGAGCTCATCACCCGGCTTATCAGACTCAACATCTACACCCGATACCCATGCATATATTCTGCTCCAATCCCAATTCCCTCACCCCGCATAAGTGCTTGCGACCGGATAACCACCAGGTAAAACGCAACACACAACCTTCTTTTCAGAGGTCAAAGAGAAGGACAAGGAAGAGTGGTAAAAAGGAGATAAAGTAGTTTTCTTTACAGTTTTTTCTATTTTTTTTGCCCACCATTTCAGACGATTCACCATCCCGACATACCCTGCATGTTCCACGCAGACCACTGCACTTGTCTTCTGGAGACCGAACCACTCCAGTTGGCTATCCTTATCCATTACCTGTTGTTAGTCGCACTTCCTCCCAAAGCGATACCTCCCAAATCATGGCCACTGAAGCACAACCCTCTACCTCTGATCCCATATCACCTCCTCTCCGCACTTGGCCCCTGGCTGGAACATTCGCGGAATTCTGCAACCAATACGCGGCGTACACCCAACACGTCGCACAACATGGAGTTCATACCACCACACCTCCAACCATATCAAGTGGCCTGCCAAGAAAAAAGGATAAAGCACCCAACGTAGACGACGAACCCAAGGTGACCAAAATCGGAAAATCATATGTCGAGAAACCTCCGCCATTTACCGGAAAATCAGAGGAGTACACCAAGTGGAGAGCCAAGTTCAAACTCTACCTATTGGGATTTGATCGACCCATTATGGATGCTGAAGAAATCAAAATGTTCTTGGGTTTCTGTGCCGAAGGACCCGCCGAAGAATTCGCCACCCTCCTTATTGAAAAAGACATCGACTACGAAGATTACACTGCCCAAGCATTCTTTCGAACGTTTGTCGACCCCACCTTCAAACCCGTC
>JBBPMJ010000167.1:0-57179 GCA_038090255.1 Austroboletus niveus
CAAGCAGCTCGCAATACTCTTCAATTCACTGGCACTGGTTACATTATCACTGATTTGGTCCTCAAGAATCATCTACTTATGTTTTCACATCCAGTTCTCCAGTTCTGTATCCAAGCGCTGCCTTTTCTTGTGTATGAGAACATCAAAGTTGATGCCCTTATCAATGTCATGTTCACCACATGAGCCAGTCTCCTTGCTGAGGGTCATGTCTGCTCGTCTACAACTGGTGCTTCTAGACCTGCCCTCCGATGCACTGTGCCAGTTGCCCCTCTTGCATTGGACTATCCACTTCCTGATCTTTCATATGCAGAACATGAAAAGCTTCGTTCTGTTGGGGGTTGTTATCACTGCCACCTCAAGCCAGGTGACTCTGCTTGGACTGATCACCAAGCTCATACCTGTTCTGGTAATCTGAAACATGGCATCCTTTCTCGCAAGGGTCCTTCCAGTTCGACTACAGTTGCTTCAGTCCAGTCTGGCCACCAGGTGTTCTTGGATTCAATCTCTTACATCACACACACTGGTCATCCTCTATCAGATCCTCCCGATGACAATTGTCTTATTGCAGCTGTCCTCGGATCAGATGTGGTCATGCTCTCTGCCATTCTTGATGGAAGTGATTATGATAGTGATGACAGTGATTATTATTCATAATGTTTCTTCCTTTCCTGTTTATTATTATTTATTTTCTGGCCTCTGATAGTGGTTCTTGCTCGTCATATCCCTCCATTATTGTGCACCTGTGGTTCTTCATTGCACCCCTGTTCCCACTCCTATTTGGGCTCACATTTGTTTACCATTTGATTCATTTCTCAGTTTTCACCCCACGTTTTGGTTTTTTAGATGTTGGAAGGATGTAAGCCTATTGGCTTACTGATTGGCATTCATCATGTGTACGATAGGTATATATGCCCATCATCCACCATAGAGATAGCTAGTCAATCTTGTTCCCACACCTCATAGTCTCTGTATAGAGTGTGGTCCTGTTCTGTGTGCCCACCTGTCTCAGTGTTTCCTGCCGTTGGCTGTGGCAGGTTTCCAGACTGGTGGTATGGCTACTTTGGTCTTTTTTGGAGGCATAGAGTGGTGATGAGTAGAAGGTAGTTATAACGAGTGACAAGAGCTGGTAATCGACAATAACGAGTGGTGTAGAAGGGCACGCCGCACACACAGCGTACTTTGTTGATCGCGCACTAGCTTACATAATTACGAATTTATTCTATTGCTAAGTCCCCTTGCTCGCCCAGCAGTGACACGTGACCAACACGTGATCAAAAGCGAAAAGCGAAAAGCGAAAGTGAAAGTGAAAAGCGACAACTCTGAGCTCCCCTAATGTCCGTCGTCGCGGTCATGGCTGTGATGTTGAGGTTGCGGCTATGTCGCCGTTGGTTGCGACGTTGTGGTCATGACTGGGCTGCGACTTGGCTGTGTCGTCGTTGGTCTCGACAGGGTCGTGGCTGCCAGTGCGTCGACGGAGCCATTGGTCACGTCGTCGCGACTGGTCACCGCGGTCACGCCATCAATTGCGCGCCGCCGACGTGATCTGTAGGAGAAATGAATGTAAAAGAAAAGAAAAAGAGAAAAACTTACCATATCAGAGTGCGGACGCGTGTACCATACCAGGCCACGGCTTCCAGGCTTCACCCGGCTCGGAAGGACATGAAGCCATGCCATGGGCCCTCACAGGCCAGTGATGCGGCCTTGGCTCGGCTGGGGTTTTCAGGACCTGGCTTTTGAGCTGGGCCCGAACAACACTAGTCAGTAGTAATTAATCGGTGCGCACCCGACAAGCTGCGCAACAGCGAACACCAGGGAACATGCCTGAAGACCTGGGAGGTAGCATAGACGCCCGAAACGCCGATATACAGCCTGAGGTCCACCTGACTGACAGAGCGGCCGTGACAAAGGTGTCGAATGGTGAGCCGGGAAACGCAGTGAGAACGCACTGCGACATGACGGAAGGTGTCGAAGAACGTATGAAGGTCTAGGGAGGTGCTGTAAAGGGGGAGCGAGATGGCAACGACGGTATTCTGAACAGTACCCAGGGGGAGAGACGCAAGGAGATCGATAACTAAATTAATTGAGCAACACATCTCACAAGACGTCACAAATGTGCCGGACAACCTACCAAACCCACGGAAATCACCCGGCATACCCGCTATACAACTGGACGGGCCCACGAGCTTCGAGATCGCCACCTGGCGGCGTCGAGGACACTGTGAACCTGCTGCTTCAAGAAGCGATAGAACATGTCAGCCCGACCAACTCACCACGGAAAGCCCCAGTTGATCCAGTTGATCCGAGACACGAAGCGGATGTGCTGGAATGGTGTCAACGGCGTGTATTTGGATGGGATAGACGGTAGAGTCCCGGATGGACAGCACAACGAGCGACGCACGCTGCGACTCGAAATGACTCGGAGTCGAAACGCGATCGCTAGTTAGTAGTAAGTAGAGACAGGGCGAGTTGCCAGCACGGACGGCACAAGGATAGATGATGAACATGAGCATACCTGAGCCACCCACTGGCATTGAATGATGATCCAGGGATCATACCAGGTGACCTATCAAGCCCATCAACGATCCCGATCGACGTGGGAAGCTCAAGACGCTACCTATTAGTAGTACTCTGAGAGACATTAACACATGTAAGGCTCCAGCATTGTCTTTTGTACTTAATGAATGAGCCCGAACTTGGAATGGTCTTACTCTCTTACTATACTTATTTTGGAAATCCTTGTTCGCCAAACTCTAAAGTGACTAATGCTTGATGTTCTTGACATACTTGAAGTATTTGGTGAAATGTTTCAAGCACATCAAGCATAATCAAGTAATGTGTAGATTTCCTGATGTATGTAGGGAAAATAAAAGCTGGCCAGCAGCAAGTATATCCCAAAGCCCTCCCACTTGTCATAAACCATCATCAATACCCAATGTAAAACAGCTTGCCGATTCGATCTGATTCTACCGGGGGTGGCAAGACACTATAGTTGGTGCATCTGAAGATGTTGTGGGTTCGGCTTTACACTCCGTGGTTATCGGGCACTTCCGGGAAAAGACAAATTTGCCCGATTTGCATTGCATTACTCGGTTATTGAAACACGCCCATTTGACTTGGTCACATCTGGAGTCTGGGGTCAATGTCTTGAAACCTAGGTTCATTAAATTGGCTATTTCTCGATTCTTCTTATAGATTGACCTATTAGTAGTATTAGTATGTAACATCGTCACGACACTGCAAACGTCTCACAAGATTTCGTCATTTGGGGCCCTGACGGACACAGAATAATTGGCATTCCAAACATCAGTACCCCTAGTGTAGCATGTCAACCTCGTCACGACATGGGCACGCATCCCACTCACTGCTCAGCAGGCGGGTGACGGATTGTCGTGGCAAAGACGAAGAGGGCGAGAGAAAGTGCGACGAAAAGGAAGGACTTCGAAGAAGACATCTCACAGAGATGGGGAGTTCAGAAGGAGGAGGACTATGTTTTATAGAGCCGACTATGATAACGGCTCCATGGCAGCTTGACTGATCTCATCAGGAGTATTGACAGGATTCTCTGATACATCATGAGAATCAATCACGGATGTATTATGCGACGTCTTTTTTTTGTAAGGATACATAACGTTGTAACCTATCAGTCTCGACTGGTGTTCTCTTTTACAGCAAGAAGCGAACGGATTAACTTAGTTGTTGTTGAAGAAGAAGACAATGCGGGATACCATGCTTGTGTTTGTGGTGGGGAAAGAGGTCGGCTCGAGGTTCAGAATAGTTCGCTAGAAAAGTTGGGACTGATGATATATTCCGTTTTCCTCATCGCATGCACGTATCTTCAACTCCCACAATAGTGGAGGAAGGTTTTTTTGTGCAGGAAATTGCGGCTACTTGCGAACGGATCTGCACGATGAGAACATTCTCTACGCATCTTTCTGCAATGATCATCTACTGATTTTCCGGAGAATCAGAAATGCGATCGCATCTATACTGAGGCAGCGAGGATTGATGGATAGGATCCAGGTGAAACAAGCTCTTCGCTTGGTCTGTACCAATCACCAAGATATCCATATGCACTTTTCACCACACGGAACAAAACACTGTGTGGCTGTTCAAGTGATCATCTGCGACTGAGTCCTTCACTTGTAGAGACTCTAATGCATGGAGTTCTTCCTCATTCTGCTTCCCATCTCTGCAAGATGTACTTCCTCTTTGCTGCACTTTCTCTCGCCCTCTTCGTCTCTGCTGCAACAGTCCCTTTTGCGCGCTCCAAGCAATGAGCGAGACTTTTGTTCATGTTGCGACGAGACTGACATCCACCAGGAATGGTTCAATGTCATAGCGCAATAGTGATCATCATCATGAACAGCGAAACGAAAGGTGAAAGAGTCTCACCAGCGCCGTGACGAGGCTGACATCTATCCAAGTCAAATTATGAGTCAACTCAAGTTCACTGCATTAACGGCCTCTGGTTTTAGCTTGCATGGAGGGCGAGAAAGTGTGTATTGGCAAAAACTTGGCGGAGTGTTTTTCGCGTCTCGAACCGGTATGGAAAGCACGAGCATCGTGCTCACGTGACTCGTGCTTCGATACCATACAAGGGCAAATGTGATTGTAGGACCTCGAACACTCCAAAATAATAAACTCATTCACCGGCCTATAAGATTACCAAGGAATGCAGGAATGGCAGGAATTGCGCAGTCCAACCCGATCCGTCGAGCGATCGCCCAAGAGGGCCGGATTGCTTTGATACGCGAGAGACATTGGACTTGTTCAATAGAGCGGGCGTTGACAGTGGTATGAAAGTATCGTAATGGCGAGGGCGACTTCGGCTTTGGGATGGGCTTGTTGCTGGTCAATTGTTTTCTGTCGTAATGTATTATTTCGTTTAGGGCAGGAAGTCTCGCGCCCGAAATGCTTGTCGCGTCTCGACTTTGCCAATCAAGAAAAAGACGATGAACACGGACGGCTTGTCGTCGCCACCAGCGCCGAGGTCCTCGTTGCCGCCCAGCAGTGCGCCAAATCCGACGGCGTCATCCAACGGCACCCCGAGATCAGGTCGTCGGCCAGCAGTAGATGCACTAGCATTGGGCAACAGCGAAGTGCAGGAAGAGGGTGAAGATGATTCGAATGCAAGACGCAGACGAAGACCGAGAAACCAGCAAGGCGGGGATATCCCGGTAGTCAGGGACGCGGTGGGCGAGAGCGTGTGCGAGAGCTTTGAGACGTTTCTGAAAACGTGAGTGGCAATCGGGTGGACGTATTTCTGCGCATCACCACGTCGTGCGCTAGTTTTACCGAAGACGTCGCGCTACCGTCGACCCCCGCCTCTGATGGCGGCTTGCCTGAGGTCACGGAAGGAGAACTGGTGTACGTCCAGCAGATCCACACCATGCGCGAATACGAAATCACAACGCTCTACGTCGATTACGGCCATCTTTTGCAGAGAGACGACGTCCTTGCGGACGCCATCCAGAAGCAGTATTACAGATTCCTCCCTTACTTGCGACGCGCGCTTCACAACTTGGTCGCAGAATACGAACCCGAATATCTGAAAATAAACCCCACTGCTGCGACGACAGACTCGTCGAACCTCCAATCTCGCGAGTTCAATCTCGCGTTCTATCATCTCCCTTTGGTGTCTGGCATTCGAGATCTTCGCACCGATAAAATCGGTACCCTGATGAGCATCAGCGGCACAGTGACAAGAACCAGCGAAGTTAGGCCCGAGCTGTTGTATGGAAGTTTTATTTGCGAGATTTGTGGTGGTCTCGTCAACGAGATAGAACAACAGTTCAAGTATACCGAGGTACGATTTCATCGCTCGTGCAGTCCATGTCTTGCTAATCGCTCAGCATACAGCCCAGCTTGTGTCCCAACCCAACTTGCGGCAACCGCATCGCATGGCAACTACAAATCGATACCTCCAAATTTACGGATTGGCAAAAGGTTCGCATCCAAGAAAACCCTTCCGAGATCCCAACTGGATCTATGCCCCGATCTCTTGATGTCATCCTTCGATCTGAGCTCGTTGAACGAGCAAAAGCCGGAGATAAGTGCGTGTTTACAGGGACGTTCATCGTAGTACCAGATACCAGTCAACTTGGATTACCCGGTGGAAACAAGGCGGAACTTATGCGCGAAGCCAGCAAAAGCGGCGCGAACGCTGCAACGGGGGGGATTAGCAGTGGTGTAACAGGTCTAAAGAGTCTTGGCGTGCGTGACCTGCAGTATAAAACAGCTTTCTTGGCGTGCATGGTACATGATGCCGATGGCAGAGTAAGTAGTGTATATGCGCACTATTGCAACGACTCATGTCATTTACAGGGTGGCACCAACGTACGGGGTGAAGAAGAAGACGGCGAAGAGGACGGACAAGCCTTCCTGAGATCACTTACCGAACCTGAATTTGACGAACTTAAGAGCATGATTGACGCGGATCATATCTACTCACGTTTGGTGGAAAGCATAGCGCCGACTGTCTATGGGCATGAAATCGTAAAGAAGGGCCTATTGCTGCAATTGATGGGTGGTATACACAAGCAGACCGGCGAAGGCATGCACTTGCGTGGAGACATTAATATTTGCATCGTCGGAGATCCGTCGACATCAAAGTCGCAGTTCCTAAAGTGCGTACCAATTTTCTTCTCTCATATAGCGCAAATCAACCAAGGACTCTAGATACATCTGCTCCTTCCTTCCTCGCGCAGTTTACACTTCTGGAAAGGCATCTTCTGCTGCTGGTCTTACAGCAGCAGTCGTGAAGGACGAAGAAACAGGTGACTTTACCATTGAGGCTGGTGCCCTGATGCTAGCGGACAACGGTATATGCGCCATCGACGAGTTCGACAAGATGGATATCTCAGACCAAGTCGCTATCCATGAAGCCATGGAGCAACAGACGATATCCATAGCCAAAGCTGGTATCCATGCTACGTTAAATGCTCGAACGTCGATCCTGGCCGCTGCAAATCCTGTTGGTGGACGATATGACCGAAAGAAGACGCTCAGGGCAAATCTCGCCATGAGCGCACCGATCATGAGTAGATTCGACATGTTCTTTGTGGTCCTGGACGAGTGTGACGAGAGGACGGATCTGAACATTGCCAAGCATATCGTTAACGTCCGTCGTTTCCAAGACGAAGCCATCAATCCTGAATTCAGCACAGAGGCTCTGCAACGCTACATCCGCTACGCGCGAACGTTCAGCCCCAAGGTACGAAACCATTTTTCTAGGATCTCTGGGCTTTGCTTACGCGTCGTAGCTCACGCCTGAAGCAGCGGATGTCTTGGTTGAAAAGTATAGAATCCTGAGGCAAGACGACGCTTCTGGCGTAGGTCGGAATTCATATCGGATCACTGTTCGACAACTTGAGAGCATGATCCGCCTCAGCGAAGCGATTGCGCGTGCGAACTGTACATCTGAGATAACGCCCGCTTTCGTGCGGGAAGCGTACACGCTGTTGCGGCAATCCATCATCCATGTAGAACAGGACGATGTCGACTTTGACGAGGAAGAACAACTCGAAGGTGAGCGCGCTGCCAACGCAGCACAAGCTGCGAGCGTAACCGAGGAGAGCCAAGACGTGGAGATGTCATCGGCCGAGATCGAGGCGATGGATGCAGCAGAGGAGAGCTCTTTGGGATTGAATCGCCTCGCGTCGAGCAGTGGTGCGGGACCGTCATCGACATCACGAGCCGGAAGCGCCCTTCCAGAGGCATCCCCTGCCCCGCTTCCTCAGCCAAGACGACGAATGGTGATCACCCACGACAAATACATGACGTTGCAGAGTCTCGTGGTGTTGCACATTTCTGCGGTGGAAGCGGAGACTGGACAAGGGGTCGACAGGGACGAGCTTATCGATTGGTACCTTGAGCTCAAGGAATCGGAAATACAGGACGTCGAAGAGCTAGAGTATGAAAAGGAGCTCGTCACGAAGCTTTTGAGGAAATTGGTAAAGGTATGGGAGCTTGACCTGACGGTTCTTCAAGGGCGCCGATTGAATAAAAATTGTACAGGACAAGTATCTTCTGGAAATTCGCGGGGACGTGCAGGAATCATTGCCAGAGTCGGCCAGCGATGGAACATTGCAACAGTCTTCTGGGCAGAGTGGTGAGAACGATCGTGTGTATTACATGGTCCATCCTTCGGTGGATACAGAAGGAGGGGAATCTTCTCATCCTTGATCATAATCTTTGATCTGTCGCTGGTTATGTCGCTGTGCCGTGTAATTCTACCTCTGGATCTCCCGCGTGTGATAAGCTTGACAGTGGCGTTCGACCTAGCCTTCATTGGACTACACTGCGAGGCTACATGTCAGTGTCGTGTGGCAGGTCCTAGATTCCTCAGTACACATCTGAAGCCCCTCAAGGACAATGGCGACGACCGACGTCGATGATCCAACAATTCCAGTGCTCTTGCTGGACGGCAGCCTGCTACATCCTTCGATCTCAGCAGATACAACAGCGCAAGTTCTTATCGACAGCTTAATACAACTGAATGAGGTCAAGCATATGGTGCTTGACGTCGGCTCCACCTGGGCACTCCAATGCGTGCGGAAGGAGAAACCGGGTCGTTTGTGGAACGAGGCAGAGTTGGTTGCCCTCGGAGACGGTGAGGCTCTCGGTAGATATCCGCCGCATGCCAACGTTCACCCAGGCGTTCTGGAACCCACGTCGCTCATCGTGTCACTGTCCGACTCGGATGTGCTGCGCCTCGTCGCACGACATCCTCTCCACTCTCTATCGCTCACGTTTTTGCGCGTGCCCGAGATCGACGATGGTTTCGAATGGACCGTGTTCTTTAGTAAAGACGCTACTGTCCAAGACGTAGTCGACAACACCGTTCAAGAGCTCGGTCTACTCAAGAAACTCCCTTCCTCTCGTGGAGGCGAACAGGTCGAGTATGCGCTCGAGGTGCTTTCTGGGGACCAAGGTGCGTGTCATGCCTCGACAACGTTTCACGGAGCAATGACTAGATGGTTAGCTACACAACTCTCGAGATCCGCGCTTGTGACCGACACGCTCGAGTCTTTCGAACGTCCACCCGTCGTTCGATTCTGCATTCCGGACCAATGGTTCCGTCGCAAACCCAGAACCTCTCGTTCTGCAACCGACTCCGCCTCGTGCAATATGGAAGCGGATGGTTCCGCAGAGGAGGAAGGGGAAGGCACTGCAAAGCAAAGCAAGTCTAGTGCCGAGTCTTTGACGCCTTTTTCGACGGCGCATGGACCAGATTCGTCCGAGTGGCGAGGATCCATAGCTCAGAGTCGTCTTACAAGCTTACTCGCCGGTTGGTCTCAACCTGCGCCTGCGCCTGCGACAACGACGACGGCCGTCGCAACGCATACCGGTAATCGAAGGAGCGTCAGCGAACCTTTACTCGTTCAACAAAATACTGGTGGAAGCGTCTCGGCGGGCGAAAGTGTTACTCCGAGCGAGCTTGATTTGGAAGAATTCGAACGTTGTTTAGTAAGCAATGTTGGACTGTCCCGTCTCATGAAAGAATACTGAGGACGTTTCCAGGATATAGTAGCCGTCAAGAGCGAGGCCAGGGCATATATGCGTTCGTCCATGACGCCGGAGAAGAAACGGAATTTCATCGAGCAAGTAAGAGGGAGCGACAAGGCCATGTCAAACAGTCCTCTAACCCCCCTGGCATCTGTAACCTATGGACCTGCCAGCGGAAGCGCGGTTCTTCCTCGACTGGCTCCGCAGCTCAGCGGTAACTCGAACTTCTTCAAGCGCATCTCTACATTTCCGACCTGGGGCTCGACCACTTCATCCCCTGCGCTGAAGGTTTCGTCGGGTGGCGAATTCACAGGAAGCCCAAGACCCTCTCTTTCATTCGAGAAAGTGCAAGAAGATGTACAGTCCATACAGCCACAGGCCAGTGGAAGCATGTTTGGCACTTGGTGGGCAGCTTTGGGAGGTGATGCAACCACAGATAGCGAGGAATCTGTATCCGCCCGTGGTTATGTGGATGGCATACGCAAATCTCGTATCGCAGATCTGAAGCTTGTGAAGCACCTTACCTCGTTGCGAGTGCATATGTCCACTGCTAAACTTCCTTGGATCGAGGCTTTCATAGCTGAAGAGGGTGTCATTGCTATCAGTGGCTTACTATCCTCATTAGTCGGAAAGGGCGGAAAGAGAAAGGCACTTGGTGATGGCGAGAACAGCGTTCTCTTGGAGGTGATCAAGTTGCTTCGGGTCATTCTGAACACCGAGGTGCGTCTTCGAACACGTTCGACCATAACGCCAATGTCAAATCGTTTTTTTCGATAGCCCGGATTCGATGCCGTCCTTTTATCGCCAACTATCGTTACGCACATTGCACACTCCCTTCACGGAACGTTTCTCAAAGTCAGAACGCTGGCTGCTGAGATACTCGCGGCAATATGTATGGTCTCTTTTGAGGAAGGTCATCGTGCTGTTTTGGCCGCCCTGTCCGAGTATCGGATCGCATACAACGAACTCTTTCGGTTTCAGTCGCTGGTAAATGCTCTCAAGATACCAGACTCTATGGAGTATGCTGTACCGGGTGGGGTGTTGCCCGCAGAGGAGGAAGGTATATGGGAAGCTAGGACTGCTTTCATGGCACTTGTCAATGCCCTGACAAATTGTCCCAATGCGCTAGAGGAACGTATTGTTTTGCGAGACGAATTTAGTCGACGGGGTTTAAATGAAGCGATTGCAGTTCGTCGTCCGATGTATATTTTTGCCTCGGGAGCGTTGCCTTGATGGATCCTTTTAGGCACTACGGTATATCAAACCTCCGGATTCACTGCTTAAACAACTGGATATGTACACGGAAGAAAAGTACGAGGACGAAGAAGATTTTCGTGAACGGGCTCGGAAGGCAGTGAGAGATAGCCGCATGCAATCCACGGAGGCGCCAGAGCCGAGCATTCTGTTCGACGAGGTCATGCAGGCTGCGAAATTTCTCGAGGCTGGAGGCACGGTAGAGAGTATCCTTCGGAAGCTTAATGCCGTTTTTCAAGGTGCTTCTGACCCGTTGGTATCTTGCGATAGTATTTCTTTCGTCGAGCTTGGTTTTTGATGCAGTTTCAGGATGTTCAAGAGTGCAACTCTTTCCGTCATGGACGAGTTTATAGGAGGACTTGCTGTGATTGAGGACTCGTAAGCAATTTTTTGGATGGGATGTTGCAGCTAGAAAACTGAAGCGGATCAATTAGGGAACAAATGTGGACAACTTTATTGCAAACGCTAATTACATCGGTGCAGCGACTCTCTGGGAGAAAGCTTCCGATCGGAAATGCTGAACGATTAGAAGAGGAGAGCCAGGAGCTGCGTAATCAAGTAGAGAAACTTACTCGAGAGGTTCGTCTTGTCAGGTTTTTTCTTATACTACCTTACATTCTGAGTAGAATGCGACGTTGAGGTCTGCCAGTGATCAACATCAGCTCCAGGAAGGTTCTGCCATCTACATTGGACACGACTCGCCCCCTGTGCCTACGCCCCCACTAACACCCGCACCTAAGCCGAAGCCCAGTTCGGGTCCCAAGTCCGGGAATGAGGCATGTTTGATTTTATCCCTACGCGCTATCTCTTGATCTTAGATGACTTATCACTCAATTCCCCAGATGATCAGTGGATTGATGCAAAGACTGAAGCAGAAGGAGAAGGAAGTCACCCAGCTCTTGGGCGAAGTAGATCGATTGAAGATTCAAAACTCGAGCGAGATCTATGATCCCGTGAGTTTCATTGCAGCGCACTCACACAATTACTTGAGACTGTATGCGAACCTAGGATTACCGGACCAGGAAAGAGCGAGACAAGGCAAAACTGAATACACTAAACGAAGAGATTACGACGTTGAAGGAAAAGGTTTGTACAGTTGTCCTTTTAGTACTTGCGCTCAGATGTTTTTTGTAATTTAGATTAGCGAGATGGATGAATCGCTGTCCAACAAAGATGGCGAGATAGCACATGTCAAACGTGCGCTCCTGTCGGTGTATTCTCGGGTTCATTCAAAGGACGACGAGGGGACGGTTGGAACGGATGTGCAACTGATCGTCAGTCGAACCCTTGACAAGGTATCCGAGAGAGAGCAAGAACTCGGTGCGCTTAGGGCTGAGGTCCAAGAACTCAGGCAATCCATGGCTGAGCGAACGATGGAACAGGAGTTCAAAGCCAACAATCCGCCCCCACCCCCGCCCCCGGCAGATCGTAGAAAAATCACGGTTGCAAAAGAGGACAAGACTGAATTACCATTAGCGATCGAATTCGTACAGTCTTTAAATTCAGAAGTAATTCCGCCTCCACCTCCACCACCCCCCCCCCCACCTCCAGGTCCCCCAAACGTGTCCGCTTTGATTTCTCAACCTTCGCCACCACCACCACTCATGACAGGAAGTGATGTTGCTCCGCCTCCTCCTCCGCCTCCTATCTCTATCGCTGGGATTGATGTCCCTCCTCCCCCTCCTCCCCCGCCTATTCTTCATGGCAAAGTTCCTCCTCCGCCTTCGTTGCCCGGGTCCATGATGTACAACCGTAGCAAGCCGAAACAATCCGGTCCAAGGTTAAAACCATTCTTCTGGAGCAAATTAGACAACAGCTCGATCGGCTCAACAGTTTGGTCAGAGCCGTCGCTAGTTTCCGAGCTTAGAATGGACGATCTGGAAGTCACTTTTACCATCGACGTTACACCTCAAACTCCGTCGCGCATGGCCAACTCTACCGGAAAGCAGAATATTACCACACTTTTGGAGACGACCAGGGCGAATAATATGGGTATGGCCGATACCTCGACTGACGCTGATTGTGATACTGATTCCTGTTTGATAACAGCTATCATGCTTTCTCGATTCAAGATCGGATATTCCGCTATCCGGCAAGCTATCCTGGATGTCGACGATGCTGCGCTATCGATAGATGATCTAAAGGCGATCAGTAAACAGCTGCCGACCACCGAGGAAGTGCGTGATTCTACAATGTTTCACTCATATTTCATTTGATCGATGTTGACCATCCCAGATGACACGAATCAAGGATTTTGGAGACGTCACGAAGCTAGCAAAAGCCGACCAGTTCATATATGAGGTAATTCTACAACTACTATCAGTATCAAACGACGGCCGACTGAACTTTTACTAGATCATGCCTATTCCGAGGCTTTTGCAAAGATTGGAGTGCATGATTTTTCGGCGGAGATTCGAATTGGACGTGGAAGAGATTCGGCCTGACCTCAGGACTGTGCAAAGTGCTTGTCGAGAGCTCCGAACTTCCCGATCGTTCAAGAGAATGCTACAGGTGGGCTATTGTCAAACTTCTGTTGAAGGTGACTGATACAGAAATCAGGCGATATTGGCCGTTGGCAATAGGTTGAACGGTTCGTCATTTCGTGGTGGCGCTCGCGGGTTCCGGCTGGAAGCCTTACTCAAGGTAATCAAATCCCCTAATTCGATGGATAGTTTATTCATACAGATACAGATGAGAGAAACAAAAACGGCAAAAGCTACTTCAGACTGCCCGACGTTGCTTCATTACGTTGCTCGGGTGCTGCTTCGCACGGAACCAAAGCTGACGTTGTTCATGGACGAGTTGCCTAATGTGGAGACTGCTGCTCGCAGTGAGTCTTGCGTTGCTCTAGGCACCTTGAGAAGGATCGTCGACTAATTTGATGCTTGCTCGAGTCTCTTTTCAAACTGTTTCGCAATCTGTTCAGTCTGCGATTGCATCGCACGCCAAAGTTGAAGCAGAGATGCAGATGATGAAGCGACTCAGAAATCCCTCATCAAACGATCAATTTGTCGCCGTCACGCAAGTGAGACGTTTGTCATGTTTTTATCTCAGGCCCGATTGATGACTCCGTCTTGCAGCAATTCATTACGCAAGTGTCAGGTTCGGTTCAGAGGCTTGAGGAAACGACAGACTCCGTGGAGAACGACTTACGTTCACTGTTCAGCTATTATGGAGAGTCACTTAATTCTCCCGATAGTTTGAAGCCGGAAGACTTTTTCGGTATGATTTGTTCTTTCTCGTCGTCGCTTCGGGTACGTCGATCCTGAGCTCCGTGGATTGTGATCTGATGTGGCGTGGTATCATCGATCGACAGAAAGCGGCCATCGACGTCGCGCACGAGACCTTGCCACCACCTTCGGACAAAAAGCGTGGGGTGAGACTTGCGCCATTTTCGGAGACAAAATTCTATCTCATTTTCGATTCAGATTACCGAGTCAGCATCATCAAAAGATACACTCGCTCCGCCTTCCAGACACGAACGCCAGCGTTCGTTTGGTCGTGGTGATCTCGACGAAGCATTGCGCACTTTGAAAGATGGGCAGACCCGACGACAGCGCAGTACGCCGTCGTCTGTTCGGGTCGCCGTGAACAAGGTTTTTATCGACGGTCGACTGGATGGGCGTACAGAATCGCAAGCAATAGTGCAATGATGTTACACATGTTATTCTCCTACTAAAATCCATACAATATCTCGCGTATTCCTTCTGCGTTGGGGTATCCAAGAGCCCATCGTGGGCACCAGAGAGTACACAGCATCACTCGATATTCAGTGGGGACACTTCGTCACACCGGTTGACACAATCCAAGAGTATATCGAAGAAAGTAGGTGTCTAGGAATGTGATCAGTACCACGACGACACATCACGCATTGAGTAATGAGAGTGACCTCGAGCGACTCCAATACCACGCAATTTCTTCCGCTGGGTCCCCAGGTGTCGTCGTGTGGCCGATAATTCCACGTGTCTACGATGGTCGCACCTGTAGTATGTTCCCCCCGAGTTTCCACATCGACATGAAGGCGCCTGCCCTTGAAAAGATCGGGATTAGAGACATACGCGACCGTGAGTGCATCGTGGAGCGGTGGGCCATCTTCAAAACCAAACACTTTCCGGTACGCATCACCGAAATGCATGATGAGCGATGACATCATTTTTCGGAGGTTGCTTTCCGGTGAAATGGCAGTATGGAGGTCAGGTTGGCGAGGCGAACACAGGCGTGCGTAGATTCCTTTGTCCACGATGGCGGTGTGTGTGACGTTGATGGGTACCATCACCGTCTTTAGTGGACAATTGACCACTATCCGTGCTGCTTCGGCTGCATATTCGAAAACGGCAATGAAAATCATAACAGCAGACCACGAAGTGGGTATACTAACGATCGCAGAAGATATTGTACTCTGGAAATATGGACCCCGGTGAGTGTAATAGATTACCAGACGAGCATGTCGGTCACTTGCCAGCTGCAGGTGTGATATTCCCGAAACCGTTCCCTCCGCCCATGAATACGAATTGTTGAACGCCATCCAAGAGTTCTGGGTGTGCAGAGATGAACACGGCAATGTTCGTCATCGGCCCGCTCGAGACTATGGTAATTTTGCGACCAGTGCCCTCGTTCCAAGTCTCTCTGACGGCGTTTGCCATGCCCTGCAGGGCGGAGATGGGTTTGCCATCATTGCTGCGTGCGAAGCGCACTTGCACTTCGAAACTATCTGGGGAAGGGAGTCCGACGACGCCCGCGAGTCCATTTTCGCCGTGGATCTTGGGACAGTGCTTCGGGGCGCTTTTTAACAACGGTTTGGCCGCACCAGGATACACTTTGACGTGTTCAGGAGCCGAGAACGCATGAAGGCATTTGGCCGCATTGATTGTGGTCCAATATAAGGTGGTATTTCCATGAACCTATCGTGATTGGCCCACTGTCGTGGAGAGATAGGCAAGTCGAACTCACTGTAGAAACGCCAAGAAGGTCTATGTTATCCAAATGTAATGCAAGTAGGATCGCAGTCACGTCATCGTGGCCCTTGGAAAGATAATTAACACGGCTATGATATTTTTTGCGAGTTCGATGGCATACGGGATCAACATCCAACCAAAGAGGGACTCTGTTCTCCATCCTATTTATTTTTTTGGTGAATAGGCTGTATCGATCACGATCGATGACATGGAAGTTCTTGCTAGGTCAGTCGCTTCTGATCCTAACAACTACAAATACTCGTCCATCGCGAAATTCGATTCCGAAGCGCTGACACTATTCATTGTTGCGTTCCCTCATGGCTAGTTTACCTCCTATAATTAGCAATGAAGAAGAAGTACAAGCTCCGCATCGTCCACCTACACCCCCATTTCATGTCTCCTTTGCAGCGAGGGGCCTTCATGTACGCCAGACCTCCCCATCCACACTGGCGCGTATCCTACTCTACTTCTTTGTAGGCGCAAAACTTTCCCGCACACAAACCACGCGACCTTCGAATACCCTCTCCGCAGGCTATGACTCACGTCGCGTGGAGTTGCGATGGCAAACGTTTGGCGGCAGTGGGTATCGACAAGATCACCCGACTCTGGGCCCCAGAAACAAGCGTAAGTCGATGCGTGTCTACGCCACACATTAAAGTTAACTGACGCACAGATCAGATGGAATACAGAGCTGCTACACATTTCTCCGGGGGCCACTCTGACGACGTAGATCACGTATCGTGGAATCCGACCCACCCCGAATTGTTCTGCACTTCCAGTCAGAGGGACAGGCGTATCGTTTTCTGGGATGCGCGACGTGAGGGTTCTAATACGTTTAATAACATTGACGCTCACGGTTTACTTCAAAGAAAGTCGCCACGTACAACAGATGCAGCTAAAAGTATCTCCAGTGCAGACCAACTATTCTCCAGATGGAAAATCTCTATTGTATACATCTGCAGGACATCAACTATTCTTTCTAACGTACGGGAAGGATAGCGAATCATCCAAAGACGTTTGGCAGATCTCGGATAAAGATGGGGTGTGCATATCTCTCCACTTGAGCAGCTTATATCTCAATGATCGTTAGAGCATCGTTGCGTCGACCGCCATGTTCAACAATGTTGGAGATGGAATCATCTTGACGCATCACTCTGAGCACAGCCTCCGCATAATGGACTATCCATCACTGACGTTGCGAGAAAGTCCAGCAGCTCATGTCGGTGGCTGCGTCGCGGTGGCGCTCGATCCTCGTGGAAGGTGAATGAACTTATCACGTTTGCTATGTAGGTAAAACGTTGAATTCGGCTCATAGGTACTTAGCTTCCGGCGGGTACGACTCAATAGTCAACATGTTTGACTTGAGCGAATGGATCTGCGCACGGACGATAGCATCTTGCGAGTACGTGTCCAAAAGTGTTCCCGCTGACACTCGATCATAATCTCACCATCTCTTGCTCGTCCAGTAACGCCATCAACGCCCTCAGTTTCTCGTTCGACGGCGAATACTTGGCGATAGCCAGCACTGGGTCGTATATTGACATTGTACGTGGTATACGGATTATATCCTTTGACCTCATTCTAATCTAGCGACTTTGACGCAAGTGTTCAACAGAGACGACTATGCCGCTGCATCGTGTGCCTGCCCTGGCGCCGTCACCAACGGTCACCTGGCACCCATCGAAGTACGTTTTCACGTACTGTGGACAGACCAAGCAGAGAGAAGGCAGTCCTCCTCCAGTTGCCGTGATCAGCTTATTTGGTGGTGGTATTTGATGTGATCACTGGTTACTTGGTGTGACATGAACTACGTAGAAACCTAGAAAAATCAAGAGCACAATATATATCTACCTTCCATGATGACAACGTTACTGATAGATGGCTACAATGTCTCTTCGCCAATTTAGTAAACAATATTGACGATATCTTTGAAGCGCGGAAGTCCTCCGTCATTCGTGGGCATCCTCCGAAACATGCCGTTTGGATGAACGAGCAAGAATTGCGCGTCAAATGACTGAACTGCTTTGCTAACTTAGTAACGGATCATGAAGAGATTGGTTGACTGAATACGGGCCATTGAACTAAGGTCAGCACAACCAACCTGCCAACCTAGTACGTATATCGACCCTGCGCATGGTTATGCCCTGCGGGCTTGGTATGAAGTTGGCTCGTTCATAAGCGTTCCATCGTTCGATTCCGAGTCAGAAACTTCGAGTTCGACGAAGTGGATAAAAATTGCAGGACAACATCCGACGACATTTCAATGACTATGACGTGTAACAAGCCTGAGGTTCATCAACGACTATGAATCCTCACGAAATGCGTCCCTCTACGGATTTATCCACTTGAGACGAGTCGCGCTCCCCGATAGTCCCTTGAAAAATATTCGACAACATATCAAGTACTTCCAAGCAAAAGGTTTCGATCATTCACCATTAGATCCCGACCTTTCTGTGAACAGCCTAAGTATGAGAAGGCGAACCGATGCCTATCTTCCCCAGAAAGCTAGGCAAAATTTTCCTTCCGTGATCCAATACACTGTGAAGCTCGTTCGACAGATCCTGATATCGTTTCTCGCTAAGTGAACTGCAAATGGTTTCAATCAAATCATCGACGACTACTGGTTCGATCTCACTCAACAAGTGCATTGATTAAAGTGGCTTGACTTTCAGTTAGCAGACCTTGCTCGCTCGCCGACTGGATCAAGGACCTGAGTTGTTCCTTATCTGAAGTACTTGCGGGTGGTTCTTGACTCAAAGTGTGATCACTGTAAAAATAAATTCAGCCTAAATTTTCTGTTTTCGTCTATCAACTCACGAAGCACTAGTTTTGGCGGCAATTGGGTGATTCCAAGAGAGATCAACGCTGTCGCTGTTAAATATTTAGCGCAAACATCTTGTTCCGTCTTTATCTATCGGCTCACGAAGCAGGACCAAGGGTGGGAGCGGACAAAACCGGGACCGTGAAGACGGCGGCAGCCAAGAAAATCACAGAGATAAATGCAGAGCGCATGTTGCAACGTGTTCGAACGTCAAATCAAATTAATGAACGCGGGTGATGTCGATGACGATTGTGAATATACAAAAAGGCTATAGCGCAGGTTCGTGAGCATGTGTCGGAGGCGACTCAAGTAAGTGCGGAGACTCACTAGCCAGTACCTGTGAGCCGAATGGGAATGAAAATGGGCTGCTGAAACAAAGTGTTGAGTGCCCATTTATACGCTCAGCAAGCTGCGACTCGCATGCGATGTTTGAAATTGGTTGTGACGCCACTAACGACGTGAAGGCAAGTAGGCAGCATTTTATATATAATAAAAGACGTTATTTTAATCTTTCTTTGATGTCACAAACAAGTCAATGCGTCCAATGACCCTTGCCAGTGCTTCTGCCGCTGAAATACTACTTGTGGATGTCAGTAGTGGTGCAATTTTGCTAGACTGGGGCGGTGGTGAGATTACTGGTGTCGGTATAAATGTCTGGTAGAGCCAATAGCGTTGAAACAGCGAGGTGACTCTGGTGCCATCGGAAATCATGATGATACGGTTGTCAAGCTGAGAACTGACACACGTCACCCCCCGATTCCCGTTGATGGGCCTACATGTATTCAATCCGATCAACAAGTGCTGCGGCGCATTTGTTTAACAATCATAGTTGATATCGCTAATTCTAATAATACATTGCCGCAGGTACAGGGGCACGCAGTTGCGTTGCCCGCTCCCTCGGTGTCGTGTGACACTAAACCAGTTGCACCGCCGACACTTTCCATTTTTGGAAATCCACGTCTCCCCTTTTTTTTTTGTTTGCTTTCCATCGTCATGGACGTCTCCGACCTCCTCGCCTCACACGCACCAAAACCGTAAGTGACCGAAAAGTACGAGTATGAGATCTCTCACATCCCCAAAACAGCCCAACCACAAAAGACGTCGTCGTCGATCCTGGCCTACTCACCGTCACAGACCTTGACCCGATCGACCCAGAAGCTTACGCGTGCGTCCCCCCATTCAGCACCCTTCTGCTCACCCCCACCCCAGCACAGACCTCGAAAACCACCTCCGCACGTCCGCTCAACAAGCCATCCAAGCCCTCCTTGCCACCCTCGTCGCCCTCCCGACTCAGCCATCCCCAGACGGCGCCCTCGTTCAGCTTCCACCACCCCAGTATGCGTTGCCCCGTTCCAAACCACTTCCCCGCAAGAAACCACCGACCAAATGGGAGCGTTTCGCAGCCGCCAAAGGCATCCGCAAAACCCACCGAGACAGAAAAGTGTGGGACGAGGAACGGCAAGCGTGGGTCGATAGGTGGGGTAAAGAAGGGAGGAACAAGGACGAAGAGAAGGCATGGATACACGAGGTCAAGGCGGATGCACGTGCGTAGGGTGCTCGTGTTCAGTTTGTCGGTGAAAGCTGACGCTTGGCAGCCGTGGATGCGGATCCCGCCAAGGATGCACGGGGGGCGCGTAAAGCGCGCGTCGCTAAAAACGAGCGACAGCGGTTGCAGAATATCGCGCATGGACAGGCAACCAGCGATGCGCGCGAGGAGCGGAAATCGGAAATCGAGCGCACGCTCGCGACCACGCGGACGAGCACGGCGAGCTTGGGCAGGTTTGACAAGAAGCTCGAGGGTGATAAAAAGATGCGCGGCGTCAAGCGCAAGGCAAGTCATGCGTTTCTGGATCGTGCAGGCACTAATGTTGGCCAGTTTGATCCAACCGAGGCGTCAGTGGAGACGGAAAAGGAAACCTCGCTGGCACTCTTGTCGAAATTGGATGGCGAAACCAAACGGGCTCGAAAAGAAACGGGCGGCGACGACGTGCTCAACACTCGCAAAGCCATCAGGGCGGTCAGCAAAGGCAGGGGTGGTGTTACACTAGGCCGGCAAGTCGAGCGTAAAGGCAAAAGAGGAGCGAAGCGATAGCATACGAATCTCATACCAAATGTTCAGTACATGAAAAAAGAGACATACAAAAAAACACATGGTACGAAATCCCTACTTTTCCGCAGGTAAGTTATCCATGTTGGCCTTTCCGTCCTTGATCCACTCCTCTTTGACCAACTTTTCCCTATCAAGATAGTACAACCTATACACTAACTTGATAGTACCCTCGCTTACACCCGCTACCGCACTGATATCTCGAGCAAGTTTCGGCTTGCCCAACAACTGACACGTAAAGTATATGGCACCGCCTGCGATCGACACGGGACTTCGCCCGTCCGCGATTCCGTGCTGCCTTGCAGCGATGATGATGTCCGAACAAATCGACTGCATGCTCACTGGCAAATCCAGGTGATTGCAGTACCGAACGAGCAGCGTCTCCGGTCCAGTCGTTGGATTATTTGAATTATTGCTCTGCGCGGTCGCGCCCGGCGAGAGATTGAACGCCTGCTCGAGCGCCTTGTAACACTGCCCGAGCGTCTTCTTCGACACGTGAGTCAAATTGCAAATCTCTCTAAACGTCCTCGGGACGTGCGCCTGCCGACAAGCGATGAAGATGCATGCTGCAATGACCGCTTCCAAGGGCTTGCCCCTCAGTAGCTTCTCCTCGTCCGACCGCTTGTACAGCTGCTTGGCAATGTCGCTGATCGTCTTGGGCAGCGAAAACTGGTCGCACCAGCTCCCAATGTCCCGGAACGCAGTGAGCAGGTTGCGTTCGGATCGCGAGCTCTGAGAGCGCGAAGCTGCACGCTGGAGCTCACGTGCAATGCCCGATCCACCGTCCCGAAAACTGATAACGGTATCCAGTTGCTCCATGCCTTCCAACAAGGGGTCTGCCGCAGCACCAACACGAGAGGGGTCGTCACCTTCGTCGTTGGCAAATGTCTATACAAAAAGGGAGGGGATCGTATGCAGCGCCGCAAAAAAAAAACACAGAAAAAAAAAACAAAAGGGATACTTACCCGCCACTCGCTCCGCGTGTCTACAATGCGGTCGCCCAGTACGAGACCGCAGCCCCCACACACAAGGTCCCCGCTTCCAAACTCCTCAACGATGTTCGGATTGGGGTCTCTGCATTCCGGGCAGATGAGACGCACGGCCAAGTCTGGACCATATGTGGGTTGTTGAACTTTCTGCGCGTTCGCAGCAAGAGGGAATGGCTGAGCGAAAGCCATGATTTGAAAAAGGTATCAGGGGGGCTCGGGAGCGAGTGGTCGACTAATTGAAAGCGGATTGGACCGCAGAAATGTTAAAGAGTGTGAGTCCTGACTCAAATGAGCTATCAAAAAGTTCGATAGCGGGTTTTGTGGGATGTCAACGAGGGCGACTACCACGGCGTGGTGGTGGTTGGGGACAAAGACAGTCTTACCAACTTTGACTCGTCTCGGCCACCAAAAGGAGCCGAGCTGACAAAGCCTTTTGTTATAGGGGCCATCTGACTCATCCTGATTATGGCTGTGTTGGAACACTGGACTATGGTTTATTGGCAGACACACATTATAGTTACGCAAGAAGCAACAAAAATCTGACAGAGGGTACGAGGTAACAAGGCAAGCAAAGGGACGGAGAGAACAAATGCATGGGGGTTGACTACGATGAATATGCATGCATGGACGTTAGCGCGGATGCAAGTCTGTACGAACGAAAAGAAAAATGTCACTTTAGCAGTCAGAAGAAAACGGCGCATAGCAGTAATCCCACAGGAACCAAAAAAAAAAAAAAGGAACGAGAAAAGCAGCATGCATCGTCACCAAAACAAAACAAAAAAAGTCTGATTAGTAATATACAGCCTGGGATGCGTGTGGATCAGTCTGATACATCTCGTACCGTGACATGTGGGGCATGTCATAGTATTGAGAATACCCATACTGATCTGGGTAGTAGTAGGTAGGTTGATACGCCGCGTAGTTGTACATGGCAGGATCCATGGGTTGCTCCGCGGCGGAACCGCCAGCATCACCCGGCACTTCCAGAGCGCTCTGTGACGGATAGTGCCCTACATGAGGCGTAGATGACTGCACTTCAAGGGAAGGGCTCGAGGGCCGTGAGAGCTCAAACGCGGCAGCACTTGTCCTCAAGTTGGATGGTCGTCGATGCGACTTTGCCGACTTTGGCTCGAGTTGGGATGGAGCCCGAATCTCAATGCGAGAGCTTTGTCGAGGGTACGAAAAGATGGGGCTACCAGTTGTCGGATCAATGAATCCATTGAGGGGAGGGGTATGAGGTGCTGACAAAAAGTCTGGAGAGCCGGTCGGATGATGATGCATGTGTCCAGGTATGTACGATACGCCCGGAGGCGTCATCATACCATGGGCCAAAGGACGTGGCGTATAGATAGGAGCAGGAAGATACACAGGCCGTCCAGTGGCCATCTCATATGCCATACCGTGTTGGCTGATTGCAATGCCAGGTGGCAAAGGCGAACCATAACCATACGGCGAGCTAAAAGGAGGCGAGGATTGCGGAGGTGAGAAAACAGTCTGCAGAGGTGGTGGAGCTGGCGGGAGGACACGCCGACTTCCAGGAATTTCCTGAGGCTCGGGTGCGTGAGGAGTATCCGCCTTCAAGAGCGTGGGTACCACAGTATCTTGATGTTCGTGAAGCACGCCATCGCCATGATTGAAGGCAGATGGGGTAGGTTGGACCTCCAGCGGTAATGAAGTAGGGCTGGTCAAGCTAGCTGATGACCCCGCAGGAAGAGATGTAGAAGGGCCGGCAGTCGACACAACTATGGGTACTTCAGTGGTTACCGAAGTAGACGGAAGTTTAATGTCAACTATCGGAGCGCGGGGAGGGACCAACTCGGGTCTCACGGTAAAGACATCCTCCAGGTGAGATTCATCGACGGTGGTTGAGGATACGGTGCCCGGTTTCATGTCCTTGTCCTTGCAAGACCATTTTGGCAAGCGCACGACGAAATTCTTCTCACCGTCCTCTGAGTCTTGCGACTCTGAAGAAGGAAGCGGTTTTGGATACTCCGTTGCCTGCGGTGACCCGCGAACTATTCGCGCCTCCGTATTTGGAAGCTTAACCCTATAGCTAGGATTAGCATGGCGGGGTTTGGGTCCACTTTCGTGGAAAAGGGATGTTTCGAGGTGTTTCGTCCAGGGATACTCGGGTTTCATAGCATACCAGATTTTTCCTTGTGCAGAGGCAGTGGCGGCGATGGCGGTAGGCTTCAAAGGTTGGGCAGCGAGGCTACCACCTTGAGCTACTCCGCCGCGACCACGACCAGCAGTAAACCCACCCCTACCACGCGACGGAGCAAAGCCTCGAGTAGGTCTTGCTGTCGGTTGCTGCTGTGCAACCACGCGCCTCTTTTCATCACGCTTTTTCATTTCCTCAAAGCCATCGTGTGTCCACGGTTGATCGACGAGGGGAGGATCAATGGGTGGCATATCTTGTGTAGCGAGGCCATCTTCAGATTGAGTGCTTCGCAAAATGGAGGTTGGGCCACTAAAGCTCGCGCCTCTACCTCTTGCACGATGGAACCCCCTGTCGTACGACCCTCTGCCACGACCTCTACCCTGCCATCGTCCTCTCCACCACCTGCTCAAACTGCGTAGGTCCTTGTCCAGCAAACGGTCGTCGTGGCCCCAGAATTCGCCGACGGTTGGAACATATGATGGGTCTGTCTCCAGCCGTTGCTGATATGCTTGACGGGCGGATTGACCGGGGGGATGTCTGAAACTACTTCGAGACGATAATCTGGAGGTAGAGGTGACCGGCTGGTCGGACGAAGGCTCGTTCAGAGGGTCTTCTTCAGACGCACGTGCAGGAAGCGCAACCGGGCGGCCATCAGTAGGCGCGGAGGCAGTCCGCTTTACAGAGGGGCGCTTCGAAGGTTTTAATGGCTTCCGTTGTGGGACGGGTTTGGGACGCTGGTCCATCGAAGAGGAGGCGGTAAAGTCAGTGAATTCGATGACTGGGAGCTCTGCGGGGCCATGGGCATTCTCCTCGGCGACCATCTCAGACCAGTTTCCTGTGTCCCCAAAGAAGGGAGTGGGTCGTTTAGATGCCGAGTAGGTGAGAGAAGGAACGTCCGCGGAGCTCTGGGTTGTGTTTGGAGTGAGAATGCGTGAGTGGGTGGCGGATAAAATGTCCTCGGAGACGGGTTCGGTGTCTGAATCGGTGGAGGATTCGGCGGAGGAATGGCCATCGATATCGGACTCTGAGTCCGTCCCAACCTCGCGCTCGAACTCTTCGTCGCTGCCCCAGTCGTTTCTGCCCCGACCTCTGCGTCTGACAAGGCGGGTTTTCTTTAGGGGGTGCGATGTCGTCTGTACATGGTGGGCGGTGGAGGAGTGCGAGAAGGCAGCAGGCATAATGACCCCTAGAAGATGTGAGCGATACGGATATGAGAGAGGCAAAGGACACAACCTGAGTGTTTGGATCAGATCAAGGGGATAAGAGAAGCGGTGAAAAATCAAGAAAACGAGGACAGCTATGTATAAGACGATGTCGGATTTATACTGGTCGAGTTTTGGGTTGGTCAAGGTCAACAATTTCGATCCAGGCGGTGTCGCTGGGCGTTGCGTGGTGCAAAGTCACAAAGAGAGCGCTGCGGACTTTGCCGCGGTACCGCACCAGCACTGCCACCACCACAGACTACTCAAGTACTCGGACTGGGCCCTCGGTACTTTGACAAGATAATGAACTATAGCAATTATTCCAAGACAGAACGCTCGAAGTATACTTTACATAAATGTCATTTGCCTCTTCGATCGATGCGTCAAGCGGGGCTCCACACCTTTTGTACGCCTGACTGACAGCGTCACTGACGACCCCGTCAATCATCTTCTTCAGCTTGTTCTGTACGACACCGAGCATCGCGCTGCTCGGGTAGGTTGGCATCTTCTCCACAAATTGGTCCGTTTTATGGCCTCCGCATCTCCTTCCTCACTGTCGTAGACATTCTTGGGCGATAATAGTCGTCACACAACCTCTCGTATGGACAGAGCTAGCGTAGGGTCGTAGTCATGCCGGTCGTTCTACCGCCAAGGCATCAAAGTTGTTCAAGACTTGCATGTATCGTTTTTCTTTTTTTTTAAAGGCGGAAGGTGGAGACTTCGCATGCGCGTAGTGCATATCAGAGCCGGCAAGCTGGCAACGAGTCCATCTTCAAATCACTCAAACCGAATAGTAAGAGCTCGTGTACTACTCGTATAATACGCCCTGTTTGCCGACATCAACTTCCTATGCCTATGCTTCCGACCTGGTGGACAGAGACTCATGCTGGTGGTTGCCAAATCCGGCAGGAGGATCATTTCGCTCGAGATTTAAACTACGGCGGGTGTCAGTGTCGTCCCGACATGAGCAAGAGTCTTGCTCACTCTTTGGCAAGTAAGGACCTCCCGAGATTCTCAACGTGCAGCTGGCAGTTGCCCAACTGTTTTATAGTATACAAGCACGCGTTCCCTTTAGGCGCTTGGTGGTGTTAATAAGAGGAACGGATTGTTGTAGATTACATCGGCACATGGTAGTCAACGAAGTAGAAGGGACGGGAAAACTACGTTGGCGCATGTTTTTGACTCTGGGCGAAGGGATCGAAACGGAGGTCAAAAACAGAACGTTACAGAGTGAGTCCTTGGCAACTGTTGAAAGTTGTTGCATACGCAGGGTGGAGAGGGAACTGTTTACGTATTACAGTCCAATCATATGAGAGGCAGGAGTGGACGATGTTCCTGAGCACTACTTGTTCAAAAAAAAAAAAGAGAAAAGAAAGAATCGAACGACCGATTACACCTGATAATCAGCTTCTCTGTCCACGGCACCCGATTGGTCACCAGTCACGTACTATATCACGTGATCGAACACGCACAGGTACCCATCGTATACAAATCCCGGTGTCGGGAGAGTCCGATTATCTGTCTGGTAGGATCGTTACTCGTACCCTGTTGATTTCTTTTGAGTGTGCGTGCTACGATGTGTGCACTGTATATATCTGTCCTAGCCTTATTATAGTAGCCCGACTATTTAATGAAGTAGACTAGACCCAACCTCGAGCCGAACCACGTCCACCACCATGTCCTCTTTCCCTCTCCACTACAAACATGGCATCACGCATTGTCACCAACATTCTATCATCTTCCTCAGAAGCTTGACTAGACGCAGTAGCCTTCTTCGTAGACACGTACGGACGTGCCCACGACGTCCCAGCAGTCGTAGACGCCGCAGGTGCAGTTGTTGTCGCCGGCGTCGACGTCGTAACCGGCGCCGTTGCCGCAGGTGCAGGCGCAGCCGCCACCGGCTTTGGTTTCGGCGTCGAGGCAGGCACATTCGCTGCTGTCATCCACGCATACTTGCCTCCAATCCCCGCCGCCTGGCTTGCTACCGCATTAGACATCTTCTTGCGCACGTCCTCGGACATGTTTCGTGCTGTCACGCCAGGTCCTTCCTTTTTCTTCTTCTTCTTGGGTGCACCACCTTCCTCGTCATCGACAGCCATCGCTCCACTACCTCCAGAAGCTTGTGCGGCTAGGTTTGCGGCATGTGCAGCAGCAAGATCCGCCCGCTCCTTGCGTTCTCTCCGGATCTTCATTTCCTCCTCCCTCTCCGTCTTTTCTAGTGCAGCCAGCTGTTTTGCCAGGTCATTCCGTACGACGACAGTCCACATAGGGGTACCATCCTCATATAGCGATGGCGATTTCTCATACTGAGCATCAGTGCGATGACGCGCAGCGGCAATCATGGCGACAACCAAGTCTTGCAATCGAGCCCGGAGAGCCAGAGCGAGATAGTTGACCGAATCCTCGGGAACCTTAGTAATTTTGTGTTGCGTTCCAATGCCGCGCATCGTTGGACCAAGAAAACGAGTGTCAAATGATGGAGTGGTAGGCTGCTTTTTAGAGCGATCCTCAAAAGGTCGGTATGCTTGGTGCGAGTCGTACGACCGTTGCAAACTCTCTTCTTCCGCCTGAATTTCGCGTCATCGAGATAGGCTTAAGAGAACGAAAAGAAAAAAAATACCCTCAGATCTACGCCAGCGCTACCAAGCGCGTCGTTCAGCGTAGCCACATCGGCAGTGTCTACGCCACTTGCGGCGGCGGCGGTCGTCGTGTTCGTCGTTGTTGCCTGTCGTTGCTGCGTTTGCGTTGTGTTCAATGCGGAGGCATATTGGTAGTGTGTATAGGCCGCTTGGGGGTAATGTTGCGAATACTGATAGTGTGAATAAGGGGTTGTGCTAAATAATATAATAGATACGAGACGGAAACGGAGGTGTGTTCGACCTACGTGGCCACTTGAGATTGTTGTTGAAGTGCGGGGTCGATGGGGATGTCTGACCGGCCAACACGATGGTTTGAGGTCAACCCACGGAGAAAAGGAGTTGTTGCGTACGTGCTGTGCCCCACTGTGCAGTGTAGGGCGTCGCAGCAGGTTGCGTCTGCGGCGCCGGGGCCGGCGTTTGTGGTGTGTCACTGGATTCAGTCTTCATCACGATAGACTCGATCCAAGTTGGCGTTGTTTGGGCGTGTTTAGCAAAGGCCTGGGGAGTAAACAGGAGCAAACAACCACTGCCACTCGAACAAGCGTAGCATGCGCCAAATGAGACCGTGTCAGCATGTCCACAGATTCTTCACAGCGCTCGTCGCTCATAGACATGTAAGCTTATGAGGTACATGTTTGGTTTATATGTCACTTACCTCCTTCTTTAGCACATATCAACAGCTGCATTCGTTTCTCACTGGTCGACGTGACGGAGGCTCAGTGGAACAGATATCCCAAAAAATAACTCCCCGCACTGCACGAATCCGAGATGTCGCGAACCCATACGGAAAACCAGCTTTTACGTCGCGAAAAGCAGTGGAGAGTGGCACAGTCACGCTGTCAGACGGATGTGTCTTGCAAGTAGACGACGTCTCAAAGGACTTTGCCCTTGCGCTTAGTGCACATTTCGACATCGACGAGATTCAGGCTTTTATTTTGCTACGGTCGTTTCTCTACAACGAAGGTCTCTCCATCACCTCGGCATCGACTTCAGATAAGAGCCTCGTCGAGGAGCTTATTGTTGCCATCACGCCATTCTACTATTCGGAGCGCCTGTTTGTCCTTCGCGTCCTCATTCCGCTCTTCCGCGTTCAAGAGAACCCTTCCGACCCGATATACGACGTCGCCAAAAAGAGTCTCTCTGACATTCTCCCAGATGGGCGTTCCTTTGCTAGCTCGCTTATTGCCGAATACCTACGGAGAACCCGGGAGGGCATACCGAATACTTTGAGCGAGGATCCAAGGTCCGCCTCGCGCTGGGCCAAGCAGAATTCCAGAGAACAGCTTGTGATTTTGGAAGTGATTTTCTGGACAATGTGGGGGTATGTGCCATGTGAAGGCGAGCTCGTCGTGGAACTGCTCGAAGCTGCTTACAACACGAATCTTGGTTCTTCACAACAGCATTCCACACTTCTTCTGGATGAGGAGGGGTTGCAAATTCTCCAAGACATTGCTGGTCTCTGGATGCTCATCACGATTGAGATACTGGAGTTGGAGAGGGTTTCGGAGCCAAACGGTATTGAAATATCGACGACGCCCGCGGACAACACGTTCTACACTGCCTCTCCGGACTCACTGAAGCGAATACACGAACTCGTGACCTCCAATCCTGGCAATCAGCATGCATGTACCTACCTGGGGTGGGCTTTCGTACTCTCTCGAATAGAGGCGAAGACCGTGGAACTGAAGGAGTTTCCTGATACGTATCGTTCGTTCTATGAGTCAACGCAAACGCATGCGACCCGCGGAAAAGGGCGAGAACCTACGCATGTCCTCATGGGTCGTGTGGCATTGAGCAACGAAGTGGGCTTGTTCGAGTCATTGCACAACCTGTTGACAACCTCGCCGCTTTTTGTGACGGCAGTCGCGTGGAAGACTGGTTCTACTGTTACGGACCCCAATGCGATCGCATTTCGCTCCGTGTTGAAGGGTGAGTGGTCATTATTGAGCCAAGTTATGATGACTGATCTCCTGTCAGGGTTTTTGATGGCCGTTGTAGAACTGATTCCGGTGGAGCTTATCCCGGATTTCGATTCGCTCGTCGAAGTCTGGATTGATTTGTTCGGAAGAAGTGAAAGTCGCTCTGTAGCTGGCATATGCCGACAATATTGGCAGTTTGATTGGCGGCAAGGCCTTGCACGGCGGGCCATCATTGATGTCGCTCGGTCCCGGTTTCCAATACACTTCAGACCGCTCATTAGGCTCCTTCGCGCAATGACCGCATCCGGCTTCCTCGACACTGATCCTCTCTGCGTGGCGTCATCTGCGGAGTACTCTCAGGACAACGAAGAGGAAGCTGAACTGGAAGTCTGTGCTCAGCATGTGTTCTACTTTATGGACAAGCTCCCGACATTTTCGCTCGTCATCCCCCTCTCATCCTGTACAGGGCCCAATGCAGTGTACGAGAGAGTTCAATATGCACGGTCCAGTTCTGCACCAGGGTTAACGTATACCAACGCTCGAGCGATTCGGTTACCTGGCGGCTCGATAATACCTCCACGTTCCACTGGGCGACTTCTTAGCGGAGACGGTGGAGAGTATGTTGCGATATGTTGGCAACATGAATATAGTGGCTGGAAGGTTGTCCTGGACGTGCTTACGGAGTATGTCACTCGCCGGAGCGCATATGCGAGTACGACGGACCTATATCAGGACGTGACATTTGGCAGAACGGGTCCCGGTTCCTCGCCTTTGACGCTAAAACTGGAGGACATTGGCATGGAAATTGGTGAAGGAGGCGACGAAGCACTTGCAACGGATGCCCTCGACCTCATCCGGAGCGTCATACAGGATAAGCCCATTCTTGCGGAGGCACTTTTGGAGTCGCTGGAAATGAACAATCCCACCACCCAGACAGAAAACGGCAGTGCGGACTTGGTACAGCTGACCACGATGATTCTGGAAGACGCACTCAGCCGTCCTCAAACGCGCGGTTTTTCTCGTACGCAGCTCGTAACGTCGGCGATGAGCGTGCTTTCGGCGTTGCTCACGTTGCCCAAGTACTCCCTCCGGGTCTGGCTATATATACGCTCTGCCAATGCGTTCTTTGGTCCCAGTCAATCATCTGGCTTCGGAGCGGTTGCCTTACCTGCGGAAAGAGCTACCGGTCAATATACAATGACGCTCGCGTTATTGAACCTCGTCCAGCAGCTCTTGCAAGAAGCATTCGTTTCTGTGCTGACCATCCCGCCAGATAATCAGCGTCTTCGGCAGGTCAAGGAGGAAGTTCTCTTGCGAGCTGCACATTTCGTGCATGCCAAGATTTGGGTAGAACATTTGGGCTGGAAATATGCTCAGCTGGGGGATCGTTTCGAGATCGGCAGACGGATCTCGTCGTTCTATGCCTATATCCTTTTCCAATCACCTCCTGCCGTTAGTAGTCGACCGTTTCCTGCGCTGAGCCAAGCCGTTATCGACATGCTCCTCCACAAGGCCACCACTTCAACGATCAATCCTCTCGTATCAGCTATTGCAGCTAGCCCGAGCATCCTCACATCACTTTACAATGCAAGAAGATTTGGAGACGTCCGCCGCTTAATATACTTGCTTGAGTCCCACCTTCAACTGTCACGTTTGGTGCTCAACTACAAGCAAGTGGCCCCTAATAACAACAAGCCGTCCCTGCTCGAACAAGCGCTTTGTGCGAAAGTGGCTGGGGGTGCAGGTTTTTCAGACTCTGGGAGGGCTCGTGTAGATCCTGTGGATGTGCTCGCCAATTTCGTGAAGGAGAGGGACGTAGGCACTGTGGTTCCTCTGGAAGCTACACGTGTGCTTCATGCCCTTTGTGCTTCCCTCTCGTTAGCGGTTCCATCTCCCCCGACAATTATTGGTCATCTCTCCAACCCCGAGGCGACAGTTACTTCATTGGTTCGCATAGTTGAGCACCCGTACGAAGAGTTTGGTCTGCGAAGTGCCGTTTGGAGCTTCATTTCCCTTGCGGTGGACAAAGAGCCCGCTCTATCCAAACTTCTTGTTACAGGCGAGTTCATCATTCCGAGCTCCAAAGGTGAGAAGAAAGGCGACGAAAAGAAGTCGAAAAGTGCTCTAGAGATTGCTATGGGGACCCTTGGGCATTGGAAGGACCTCTGGGAAGCCAATCCACCGCTCCTGGCATCTGTTCTCCATTTCATTCACGTCGTGTGGCAGCACGGTCTCGAGCACCAATCTGTCATCGACAACGCTCATCAGAACAAAACCTTTTGGGAGCAAATCGCAGCGATTGCTCGAGAAGAACTGGGTCCGGATCCAGACTATACAGTAGAATCGTTCGTTGTCGTGGACGGCGAACGGCAATCCAATCTTCATCAAGCGGTGTCTGTTCAAGCCTATCGCGGCATGGCCAAGTCGTACGCTATCCGTATTATTGGTCAAGACATCTTCATTCAGCCAGCTCCCAAATGTGCCACTGAACCTATCTCGAAACCGCAGAGCTACATTCAGTTTACGTCCCACTTCAAAGATGACCAGCTAAACGAACTTATCCTCGAGGGCGCTTCTAGCTGCTATGATCCAAGTCTATATGACAGGCTCTCCGAACAGCTTTCGAATGAGTTCCCAGGTCTTTCGCTAGAGCAACTTCAATCACAAGACCTAGTCTCGCAACGCGAGTTTGGTGACAGCTTTACTTTCTCGCCAAAACTGCTGAGAAGTCGACTTCAGCAATGTGTCACAGACAGAGATGCTGTCGATGTGGTCGAGAAACAAGTGTTGTCAATTAACCTCAATCTGTCCTTAGCGCACTCGCAAACGGCGATGGCCGAGGCTTGGCAATTCTTGTTGAAGCAAATGTTTGCCTTTATTCGCGTCGAGAAAGGGACCCGTCCAAGTCTGTTGGCATTAGCGTCGACTATCTCTGCGGCTCTTGCTCAAGAGAGGAGACCTGGAGACCTGATGGCGACTATACATTGTGTGCGGCTTGGACTTCTCCTATCAGTACTCGAAGCCGCCTGGTTCTCTACTACGGATTCAGATGCAGAGGTTGAATCTCTCATGGCGGTCGTCACCAACGTCCACGAGCTGTTACATAACGAAGCCCAGCCACCCTCGGCGTCATTCCTTGGTAAAGTGTCCGTTCCTTTCCACAGGACGCTCTTGCAGATTCTGTACTTTTGTGTTCGGCAATGTCGGAATCTGGCCACGCGCGCCAAGGTTGTCAACGCAGCAAAACGCCTACAGATAACTGGACTCCTCGAAGCGACCTTGAATCTCGTCGTGGATGCGTTGCGTCTCACGTTCGACTCTGCACGGACGCGTCTGGATCTGGATCTTGACCAGGATATGGAGCTCTTGGTTGTCGTGTTTGAGCAATGTACTCGGCCAGACATTTGTGTGTCATCGTTACCCTGGCTCACGCGGTGCCAAGAGACGGACGTCATCAAGTCTAGTCTGGATTTGTTGGTCCGTACGGATGTTGCAGGCATCTCTGATATATCCCTCCTTCGAGCACGACGTTTGCCGCTATACTCTCCCCACATCATTTTATTCCACATGGCCCTCGTCAGTATTCCATCTGGCGCAGAGAGATTTGCAAGCGAGGGGGTCATCACGGCATACAGCAATAACAGCATCAGCGCAGCCATTAGCGATGGGCTGATCGACGTGATGTTGCCTGAACTTCCAGGAGAGCGAAGTCCAGCGCATAAAGCGTATTGTCATATGCTCTCCATCGTGGCTGGAGTCATTTATGCGCTGGGAAGTCAGCACCGCTTTTTCAGCGCAGATGCGTGTGGCATGATCCAGCTCTACGGGAAACAGATCGCGCGTGCACTGTCTTGGAGTATCGGAGATCCCATCACACTACCGTTGTTGGAGGAGATGGAACAAACGGTCAATTTGTTTCACGCCATCGCGGAGAGCGTATCGCCCAATACGATCAACCCGAATCCGGTGGTTAGTAAAGTACTTCGCGTCTTCTCCACGCGCGCGCTTGTATTTCTCCAGCAACTTAACTATGCCCTCACGCACCCCAACCACCTCGCCCGGCTTTTGGAACCTGTCACTCCCGAAGAGCGGGCTGCGATGGAGAAGGAGTCGATGGACTCGTCCTTGTCCCAACTCGATATGATAGACTTGCGCAAGCACCCTCTTATGGCGCGGTTGGTTCACAGGATGTTCAGATTGTGTAGCTCGCTCGTATCAACGCTCGTCAGTATCAGTCGGGCCTATGACGTGCTCCTGAAGGAACAGGAAGAATGGCCTCTGCAAGAAGCTCTTATTGTCCCTGTAAGTTTTCATCTCTTCGTTTCAAGCCGTTTACTGAGCACGTCGCCTTATTTAGCATTCCAAGGTTGTTCTGGGAGAACCAACGTCTTTGGGTACACTGCTAGAGTTGGCAAACTGCACACTCGACGTGTTGCGCAGTCTCGTCGTCCGTCCGGCCGGTCAAGCGATCGCGCCTGCCACTTCTATCAAGGACGAGCCGCTCGCCGTGAGCCAAGCGACCCAGACTGCACGACGGACACTGGAAGCGCTCCTCATCTACGCCGTGACGCAGTTGGCGATGTGGTTGTCCAAGCCTGACTTTGACCCTGCGGCGACGGAGGAAGCCGAGGAACACAACCACGGACACAGTGTCCCACTCGAAGCAAGCAAAGGGAGGGCGCCGAGGGCATTGGCAGAGCGGCTGAGGAGAGGGATGACGGGAGAGATGACTTCGGACCTACAGGCATTGTTGACACGCGCGAAACCGGTGTTGGTCAAAACGGATGGAAGTGGCAGGGACGTGACGCAGGTGTTGTCGAGGTTTTTGACGGAACGGATCATCGTCCCAGCATGATGAGCGGGCGCTTCAGTTTGTAGTGTGCTAGGAAATGAAGTCTGTCGTAGCAACGCGCGCGTTCAGCTGGTGTACATTACGGGTGAAATTTCTATTTACTTAAATAAAAGGAAAGCAATCGGCTAGAAATCGGAAAAAAGACAGGCATCAACGCGAAAAGGTTACAGGCAGGTGAACGTGGTGATAAGTATAGCTCAGCGATAGTAATTTTGTATGCTTAAGCGCTATGCTACTTAAACGCATATGTGGAGTGGGGGCTCTGAGATGTGATGAGGTGGTGTTTAGGAAGTTACTTAATTAAGTCGAGACTGGGTCTTCGGAATAAGACCCTACATCTACGGAATGACGGGAGATGTAATCTTACACAGAGTATTTCAGGGCAAAGTTAGAGAGCGTCTCCCTTGGTGGAGAGGTGGTGTGGAGGCGAACTTGCCAATTTTGAAGTATTATTTTTCTGTGATCCTACTACTCAGTGATAACGTCAGATAATTCTTCGATGTCGTCAAGCTCTAGGGCGATAGGTTTGAATCTTGACAAGCTCAGTAGGAACTTGTGTTTGATGACCAGAAATAGTATCACTTGACGACTTTACGATCACCGTCATATTAGGTCTTTGGCGACAAAATCTCTGCCTTTATTACAGAAAGCATACGCTATGGAGTGCATACCTAGAAACTTTCAATTTCAGTTTGCCCACGCCCTCTATGCTACCCCGTATTGCGATACTTGATCGAATCCGGTCGCATATATACTAGTGCCGTGTCAACTCCTGGCTTTTAACGAAATTCACCTCTCTATTGTGGCAAGGGCGGTGTGGGGGTTGGAGGTGGAAAGTTGTCCGTTGCGCGTAATGTGCTCGTCCTCGTTGAACGCGCCTGCCGCACCATGAGGTCGGTGATTCGCTTAGCACCTCAATGCCATTGGTCAATGCCATCATGTTTTCAAGCGCTACAAGTACAAACGTTCATGTGCCAGTCTGTGGGGACATCAATTCTGATTAGTATTACAGTCATGATCATCACCCACACGTCAACGAGGAGAACGTCAGGGACGACGATGACGGTTATGAACAATTGCGCCCTCACAGCAAGTCCACGGTGGGAGTGACGTAAGTAATTGACAAGGGTTTGTGGAGGGCCTTCCATTGGCGGGTCATATAAAGGCCCCTTGAACGTTTGAACGACGAAGTTGATTCTTCTATCTTGTACTCTTCCTTTCACCTTGCCTTTTGGCCGCATTTTCCCCGCATATACTTATCCCCGAATAGAAAGCTCAAACGGTCAACGCCACTTACTATGCAGTCAATCATCTCAACCATCGTGTCATTGTACGCCGTTTCTGCACCTCTTGACCTTGGCTTACATGTACCTTCCTGCAATGCTCAGCACCATCAGCCGTCGTTCGATGGTTTCGCCCATGGTGCCACTTGACAAGTCCAACTTCTCCCTGGACACCTCGGGTGTTGCCGGCGTCTTTGGTGGCGACGAAGCAGTGTCGGCCATGGCTACTGTCCATGTATATGAAAACAGGCGGTGGCTTGGCTGGTACAATTCCCCAGGGTCTTATCAGATCGCCAGACGATATGGTCTTCTTGCAAAATCGAGATTTTTCGACGGTTTCTTCCCAGGCGTTCATACCGACCCTGCTACGTTGTTCGAGTTGGATGGCTGGAAGGGTCCCAAGTTCAGAGCTGCTCACTCAGGTACTATCATCGAGGAGACCGCCCACTTGGCCGCCCTCTTCATGAAAGAGTGTGCTGGTAGAGAAGGAAAGCTGGTCGAGGGAAGGAGGACTCAGTCTGTTGGAGTCACGATTGCCGATCTCAAACACGTCCCTGCACCTCAAATGTACCCTAAGCGCATCAACGCCTACTCTCCTGTCTTCGCCATTGTCCCCATCTCTGTTAGCGTTGGTACCTGCGTTGCCTGTGGTGTTTTAGAGGATTGGTATGCGTTCTCATTGATCCTCTTGGGAATTATCACAAGCGGCGTCTCTTGTGCTGTCATTGGCTCAGGGAAGTTCGTCTTTACTCACCCTGATCCTGCCAAGGGATCCCCTGCTGGTGATGGCATCCTCAGCTCAGATAAGGAAATTGTCTTGCTCGTCGGCCCCGAGGGCGCCGTGAACTCCGTTACGCGTGGCAGATTCTCTCTCAGTTTCTCCAGTGAACCAGCGTACAAAAACATTGGATGGTGTTCAATGCTTCTCACTATCCAATTCATTGCCCAGTTGCTCCTTATCCCTCAGGCTTCCTTATTCGGTCAAATCATGTTCGTCGTTTCCCTTGCTGTGTCCTGGGGTTACAATTCGTGGTTATCGTCTCTGGACAAGGAAAAGATTCAACGGGACATCTTGCTAGACAGTGTCCTCGAGAAACCGATCTTGTCCAAATACACCTTGGGCACGCGCACGACTATGGTCATTTTTGTTCTCCTTGTTCTTCAACCTCAAGACCCTTCCAAAATCCTGAATGAACTCCTACCCAACGACACTAAGGTGTGGAATCAGTGGAAGGAGGCAGTCGTGCAGCGAATCTCGGGAAAGGAGAAACTCGAGTTTGTGGATGTAGATTGGGAATTGGATACCTTCAACCCACAGGAGAGAACTTTGCTTCAGACCCTGTACGGCGATACTCAAGCAGCGTATGGAGGTTACCTCCATTACTTGTCTTCCAAGTGATCGCGCCAACAAGATGTCAGAGATTTCTAGCCATTTGTGTCTTGTACTCCCGCGCCTTTTTCGACACCTTTTTCGACTATTTTCACATCATCGTCTCTTTTCCACGTAGCGCTATGTTTCGAGTTTCGGATTTTAATCCTGTGTACTAGTAACTATGTTTCATTCAAGCTTTCTTCGCTTGATCATCACTAAATATGTCTTTACTGAAAATTTCGATGTAGTACTTGTAGTGTTATCGCTTGCAATCAGTAATCGATTTCATCTACCTTGCGCGCGTGGTGACAAAATCAGCACTTAGCATGATGCGAAAACAGTATGAACAAAGTCCCTGGACAGTTACACGGGCTCCATTCTGGACGGCAAATCCACGTCTACTCTTATATGCCTCGTGGTACAGGTCTCTGGGCAATTCGAGACCATCGATGGCTCTCTTTGGAGATGCATCCCGAACGATCCCCATAAGAATTTTGACTCGGAATAGACCACGGCGTTGCTCAGGGAGTTGCGCCTGCAACGGTCCTATGCATTTCAGCGATATTGAACTGTTCTCGAACAGCTATGTACGTCCTCTCCTCCGTTTCCGCCTCGCCGTCGGAATCATACCCCATCTCTTGCATCTGGGCCCGTCATCGGGAAGCGGGTGTTAGAAAGGACAATGATGCAGTCAAAGACATAGAGTTGAAGTACTGTCAATCCGGAATCCCTGCTCCTGGAACATCGTCATGTGGCCTCATGCCAGCTGGGAGTTGGTGTGTCGTCCAACCTTGAGGTCGTTTCAACAAGACCAGTTCCGCATTTGAGTCTTGATTGCCCATGCCACAAAGTGCGTTGATCAGGCTAGTAAACCGCTGCCAGCGACTCAAGTACTGCTTGGCGGCTCTGAATTCGTCGGGGGTGTGCAGAACGACGAGCTGGAGATCTTCCTTCAGCTGCCTCTTCACCTCTTTCACCTCTAAAGCCTTCCTCTCTTCTTTTGCCTTGGCAGCAACAACGGCTTGTCTGGCCTCCCTCGAATGTTCCTCACTAACTCGGGTCTCCGCCACTTCCCGAGCAACGCGAGCGGCATGAACGGAAGCCTCCGACGAACACGCTCTGCGTCCTCCCGAGCAACCTGGGCAGCTCTCTCTCGTCGGGCTTCGTGTTCACTTCGCCTTTGTTCCTCTATCTCACCTCGGCCGCGTCGCCGCCTACGAGCCTGCTCCGCTTCTCGGAGCTGTTGTTCGATGACGTGCCAGTCCAGTAAGTTGCGCGGTGGATGCACCAGGTTATGAATACAAAAGCCAGAGTTGGAGATTGAATAAGCTTGATTTATAATACGGATACCTAGGCTAGTCGAGTTCTATACACACAAAGGGCGCCGTTTCACCATCATGCCAAAGCCTTCGACGATGGTGAACACACGTTTGCCTCCGGCTGCGCCCCCAATTGCAAAAATTTACAAGAGTGCCAGTGAAAGAAAGAAAAAGACGGCCAAAACCAAGAGTGGGAAAGGTTTCCATCATCATCAGCCGCATTACCAGAAACAACCAAAGAGACGACCTGGACAGGCCGCGGCCGTGCTTCTCCATCGACTGAGTCTTCCGCCGTCATCGTCACCGCCACGGGGACTGCTCGAGAGGATCGGAGGGTCCATAGGAGATGACGAAGTTGCGTCAACAATGACTGGAGACACGTCGGACGCTCGGAACTACGCCAGTTCAGACGAGTCGCGCGTGTTGCAGGGGAAGATGTACGAACACGCGGACTTGCCCATTTCTGTTACTCCACGTTACCACACTCCAGAACCAGGCGAGGTCGAGCGATTTTTAGAGTCTGTGATTGGCGCCCCACCTCCGTCTCCATTCGGTCACCCGCGTTCGGTATGTCATCTCCACCTCGTGGTCGACGCAATTTATTTACTTACGCCTGTCATCAAGGTGGATGCCCACTCAGCCTTTTCCCCGGTCAAACTTGAGCCACCTACTACCCAGCTTATCTTGAACAGTCCCCTATCTCAACCCATGCCTGATCTTTATCACCGAATCCCTCCGCGGCGCCTGTCGGGCGATCCCGTCACGCCGGCGTCTGCGTCTACAATCGAGGAATGCAGGAACCGCCTCGCTTCCGTCCTTCTCGCCTCTGCGCACGCGAGAGATCCTGCAAGTCCCCTGGACTCGGAACAATGCCTACGATTGCTATCCGACGATCACTGCAGGCGCTTTATCCAAAAAGCGAAAGAAATGCGACGCCAGCTCTCTCTAGCGTCACCAAAGACGTCTGATCAGGATTGGATCAGATCCCTGAAGCGCGATAGAGTGGACGACGTGGACGTGCGCGTCCGCAACACGCGCACCAGGTTCAGTTCTGCGAACACGGTGGCATCAGAAGTGTCGAGGAGAGACAGCGACGTCACCTTGGTTGATTTCGCCGGTGGGACAATGCTGCCAAAAGCGCCTCGTGCAATGCTTCAGGCTTCCCAGGGTCGCGTCCGCGCCCACAACGACGCACCCTACGACTCTTCCGTGCTAGCTTCTCCCACGACGCCAGGCCACAGCCCTGTGGTTCCCGCTTTGGCGTCGTCGATTGAATTGGCGCAGAAAGCTATAAAGGTGTTCCCGTCACCGTTGTATGCGAACCAACCTGTGATGGATACGTCAAGTGTATACCCGACTGGCGACCTCAGTCAAACTGTCTCTCCTACCCCATCTCCCACGTCACGCCCTACCGATTGCACACAGCCTGGCACGTGGTTTAAACATCAGGGAAGCCAATACGCAGAGATCGTTGACGTTGACATCGTGGTAGGTGATGAGATGTTTTACCTGTCCTGTGAGCGGTGCGTCTCGCGTCGTCGTCGATGCTATGACTCTTATGTATGATCCCTCTTCCAGCCAACCATCCAGATTGCGGATGCACCTCCGTCTCTGTTCGGTTCCTATGGGCACAGCGATGAGCGACAACGGCGAAGACGTACAAGGTGCCATCGATCGTCAGTCATTCCGCTGGCCCAAGAAAGGCAAGTTAGTTCTCCAAGTCAATCCAGAGTCTGCGAGGAGCAAGACCTGGCTACCTTATATGCTGGTGGGCTTTCCTTCCTCTACTCCCATTGGCACGTCGTTCTGATTGACGCCCTCCTTTTAGGAATCGGACCCGTTAGATGTCACGTCATGCATACACCCGGGGAAGAACACGTTCCGTTTCATCCAGCTAGCAGACTTATCCGAGTTTGCGTTTGTGCTCGTCGCATCTCCACCACCTCACGAAGAAGAGTGGCGGAGTTGGGATTGGGCTTCTTCTCTCCTGGTCGACCGTTGTCACGCGGATTTTTCACCGATAGACGGCGCCACGAACAACTTGTCGGAGTTTACGTGTCTTTCTGTCAACGTTCGCTCATGATCTCTTTCTTGTGTTTCTCTTGTAATACATGTACGCGTGGCAAATTTCGTACGTACGTAAGAGCATATACCACCTCTACGTGGCCATAATGACAGACTGCAGCGGCGCAGGACTTATACTCATCCCTCCAAATGACTCTCCCAAGCTGTCTGCATCGTCTGACCGTGATTCCTGTGAGACCCTGGGTATCTCAAGTCCACCAGAGACCAAAGAAGAAACACCGTTTGAGCCGACAGATTGCATCCCAATCTCACCAGGTTCCGTGTCATCCCCATCCTCTTCGCCCTCGTCCCCATCCTCTTCTTCGTCGCTCTCCTTGTCTCCAATCGCGACCGACGTCCACTCCCTGTACACCCCTTGTATATACGAACTCGAGCGCGGGAGCTTGTATGGATCAAAGGGAAAGAACGTGTGCAGTTCTGCCGACACGAGCTCATGCCCGCTCACCCGCGACAAGAGCGAAAGCGATCCCGGACACGGGTTATACTCTGACCGTCTGTTGGCTTCGATGATAGAATGGCAGTACACAAAGTCGGTCGCCCGTGCGATGCGCGCAAACTGCATCACGACGTTGGGCGAGCAAACCTAAAAGAAAAAAAAAAAAAAAGTCCGACGCGTTCAGAGAAACTCTTGAGATCGGACGAGCGCCAAGACTGACCTTCAGAGGATTGAGAGGAGACGTGATCACGCGCTGCACGACGTCCAGTTCGCTCATCCACTTCTTTTGTCCCCGGTACGACTCCACCTCGTCAAACTCGCGTTCGAGATCGCGCCAGCGGAAACAAAAGATGAGGAAGACGGCCTGCGCGATGGCGTAGAACACGCTGTGATGTGAAATGCCCGGCGGTTCCTGTCCAGCTTGAATGATGTCATCGAATGCGTCCAAGTGACTCTGCAAAAACGTGCACAGGACGGCCACCATTCGGCGCGCGCCGTCCCGGTCGACGAACTTGGCACGGCTAACAAAGGAGCCGATATAGCTCGCTGCAGCAGCACGGGTCACCGTCGGTGCGTCTTGTCCGAGAAGTGCCTTCTCTACGAGCAAGCCTTGGAAGAGGTCGCTGAATTCCGGGTCGAGAGACGAGTACCAAAAGACGAGGAATTGGGTGTATCGAGACTTGAACGTGCGGATGATGGCGCGGTCGAATATGGCCAAGAGGGTATGAAACTGGGTGGCGCGTACTGCGCGTCCAGATTCTGGGGACGGTGGTTGCGGGGTGTCTGGTCCGTCCGAGCGAGTGGTGGACGGAGTGTGCGTGCTGACGGTTCCGGTGACGTAGTGGAACCGGTTGAAGTGATCGAAGACGAGTTTGAGAATGTGATCCAGTTTGTTGACCATTTCTCGCATGTGGCGTACGTTGGACGGTAAGTCGGGTTCCGAGCCGTCAGAGCCGTCGTCGGACGAGATATTGCCCGACAGGTCTGAGCCAATGTCGTCTCCAGCGTCGGATTCGTCATCGTCGCCTTCCTGACCGACGACGACTTCGAACGGATCAAATTCGAATACGTCGCTGTTTCCTACCGTGTCGTCCTGCTCGAGTTCTTCTAATTCCACCTGGATCTCGACCTGATGCGACGATCAGCGGGGACGTGCACAAAGACTCAAATGATGTGCGCACGTCTATTAGAAGAACCCGATCGATGATGAGGGCAAGTATTCGATCAGCCAGCTCGGAGCAGTATTCCGTGATCCGTAATAGATTGCGTATGTACGTTATCTGAGCCGCTTGTGATTGCCGCTTGTGAGGGAAGTGACGGACGAGGAGGGGATGCAACGTCGAAGGAAGAGTAGGGATGAGGGACAAGAGGTGGCGGAGGAGATGGTGCAATCGATCGTACACGACGCTGCGTGTCAGTGGGGTCGCAGAGCCTTCCGGACCGCCTGCATTGAGCGCTTGGAGTCCCGATTCTAAAAAGATGAGCGTGTGGATCGACTGGTGGATCGGAGGGGACGTACGGAAGGTCAGACCGAGGGTGATCTTGGCGAGGACGAGAGAGAGGTATTCTGGCCTGGCGCTCAGGAGCATACCAATGAAATCAGTGTATGAATTTACAAAGGTGGTGTCCATGGTCGTCCAGGGAAGGTTGACGATGGCCTCGACCAGCGCTGCGTGGCGCTTTTCCAGTCTGGAGAGCACGTGTGCGAGGGCGAGGATCCAGAGGCGTAGTTGTGAGGACGACGTTGCGGTTTCTGAGAGTTTTCTCGGGTTGAATTGGTCGACGAGGTCGTCAAAGTCTTTGGACTGACCCTACAAAAGCGATCGTTAGTCAAGTACGGGTGACACACGAGGAGACGTACATCGAGTTTCTCCTGCATAGCCTTGTTGATGAACGCGATAAACATGTCGCGCTTGAACTGCTCGCCTTTGCGGACTCGGGCGTTGGTCGCTATCGGACGTTGGGGGGTTGATTTCGCGTATTTTTCGACCATGTGTCTCGTCGTGGGCGTGTACGGACCAGACTTGGGCGTTCGCTGGTTGAATTGCGAGCGGGTCGAGTGGGGATCCATCGGGTGAGGTGAGGAGGGACGAGGTAATGAGAAATTTTCAGACAAGTCCAAATGTGGAGTTATCCTCAAAAATAGCAGTGATATTCAGTTCGCCAAACCGTTCTCATCGTCGCCCGAATGTCGTCTGCGTTTTCTGCCGCACACAAGTCCTACGTCAAGTCGCTCTACCGGCGCATGCTAAAAAACGAGCTCGACTGGGTCGTCCGTCGGGATATATGGCGCGGGAGGGCCATATCGATCAGGGCAGAGTTTGAGCGCAACCGGTCAGTTGAGCATTTCCTCGTTCGCTGCTCGTGAATCGACGCCGTCTAGGGATGTGCACCACCCGCGAGCGTTGGCCCAGATTCTGCAAAAGGCTGAGGCCCAGTTGGCGGCGAGACAACACCCGGACCCTTATATCGGTGCGTGTCCGTACTTACGGTGCTCACTCGTCGGGCTCACGACGTCACGGCAGCCCCGTTGATGCCAGGAGGTACGAAATGGTACGTGATGCGTGGCTTCGCGCTCGTTGGTGCACTGAACTTGATGTGTCCAGGGAGAGGAACATCCCGGTAAGACCCCGTACGGGAGCTGCACGTCTCGACGCCGACCTGACGTGCTACCGTAGCCTACCATTGCGCCCATATACGACCACCTTGCCGCTGGCCATCATTAGCACAAGTCCTGTCTTTGTCCTAGTTAGATTGAATGTTGAGCGACTCACGTGTTACCCAAAATCACCGTATTGATCGAGCTCCGATTTCATCCCTTTCTTATGAACTACCTGCGCGGTGCAGTCAGTGCCATCAGCGCACCATACCAGTACTACAAGGATATCAACCCATCTACACTCACAGGCGCTATCGATGTCATCGTCATACGCAGACAGACCCCCGACGGCGACGTCCTCGCTTGTTCTCCCTTTCACGTCCGCTTCGGCAAGCTACAAGTCCTCCGTCCTGCAGAGAAGAAGGTGCGCATACCCCTCGCTGTTCGTGGCACACCCCCGGAACGAACCATCCATCTGACCAGGTCAACGTCTCCGTCAACGGCAACCCAATTCCGTTCAGCATGAAGATCGGTGACGCCGGCGAAGCATTCTTTGTATTCGAGACCGAGGAAGACATCCCCGAAGACCTCGTCACGAGTCCAATTCTCGCGGCGACAAAGACGACGTCACAAGAGGACATCCCGTCTGTTGCGCTCAGCAAATCCACAGAGGCACCCCCGCCAGCCCCAGTCGTGCCAGAACCCGAGTTCCTCGACCTGCACGCAACGGTGCACGAGCGCGTATCCACCCTCCGTAAACGAACGCAGTCATACTCGGCCCCACAAACGCCTTCGCTGGACGTCGATTTCCCTCAAGTACCCGCCCTATCACCACCAACTGTCCAATATACGGATGGCGAGTCAATTTATCACGCATATATCAAGTCGTCATCACTAACATCTGTCAAGACATGGCTCTTGACATGGCCGGATATCATTCTGCTCCATCCGACGGGAGCAAGCCTGCGCAGTCGGGAACACAGGTTGATGGTATGCACACCGATCAACGAATACCGTTCCCGCCCGCAAATCCCAGCTTGCCGTCTCCTCTCCAAACGTCTTTCCCTGCTCGTCGCGCAGTCTCCGAGTCCCCTGAAGACGTCGCTCCCAAACGCGATCCTATGGTAGCCGAGGCCGGAGGTCCTTCACTGCCAGTGCAGGAATATTCCTGGGAATGGGGAGCATTTCCCCAGCCTTCTCCGATCCAATCCCATTTTGTCCCATCCCCGCTCAAGGTCAAGGGTGATGATGCTCATCCAGAAGTGGACGAAAACGACGAGCTCATACTAAAGCGCAGTCGCAGTGTTCCACCAGAACTGGAGGGTAGCCCCCATACTACCCGTGTTCCTCTTCCTCCCGTCGACGACCACCTAGCTGCTCATGAAGAACATGCCGAATACAAAGAGGAGATGGCGTTTGGATTTGGTGGACGCATAACAGCGCGGGAGGAGAACCTCACCAAATTGCAAGTCCATATCGATGGAAATGTGGTCGATTTCCAGCTTAGTCTCGTAGACTCGCGCGACATCTTTCTCGATGGGGACGAAGTGGAGTCGGCTCGCGTGTTTGAGGCAGGGATCATCGACTATGCGCATCTAATGGCTGACGAGAATTTGGCTCGAGACGAGCGACTCGTGATGTGGTGGGCTAGTAAGCAGTACATCACGCGGGAGGAACGGTCACCGTTGATGGATGCTTTGCAATTATGGATATCCGCGACCAGAGAGGAGCGGACCGCTCCATTTCCACTGCCGCATCCACCGCCTCCTCTACGGACGGAACAAGAACCTTCCGCTTCGGACGAGCATGTGACGTCGAAGCGGGAAGATTTGGAACCACGCGAGGTACCTGCACGCAAGGCTACGTCAAGTTGGGCAAGGTGGTGGAGCCGAAGTCGAGATATTCCCGACTCAGAACGGCCAGTTTTGAGGGAGGCTACTGCTGTGGCACTAGACCAGGTTGATATCGTTTTATCGTCGAGGTAGGGTGTGCTCATGTCGTTTTACAGAAATTGAGTAAGCCTGTTCCCGTACCTCTGCCCCCTCCGTCCGCTTCCGCCCCTGCGACCACACCTGCATTTATGCAGTCCCCTATGGTGCAACCTATCACCGAAACTGTCACCGTGAAGAAGAAATATGCCAAGACGTTGCGGTTGTCGTCAGATCAACTGGTCAGTTTAGATGATGGGTGAAACTCTACAGTTCTCATTTTATTAACAGAAATCTCTGAATTTGAAACCTGGCGGCAACACGATCACCTTTTCACTCTCCACGGCCAGCGCACCGGGATGCACCGCACGTATATTCGTTTGGGATTCCTTGAACCATGTTGTCATTTCGGATATCGACGGAACGATAACCAAGTACGTTCTTTACCAGGTTTTGGCGTTAAATTTGTTCACTATCTGTAGATCGGACGGTCTTGGACATATATTCACGATGATAGGGCGTGATTGGACGCATCTCGGAGTGGCGAAACTGTACACAGATATCACTCGGAACGGGTACAAGATCATGTATCTCACCTCTCGCGCCATCGGTCAGGCGGACTCGACGAGGGATTACCTGAAAGGAGTGAAACAGAATGATTATCAGCTCCCCGAAGGACCTGTCATCATGAGTCCAGATAGACTCATAACATCTCTTCACCGGTGAGCTGTCTTGTCGTTTCATTAAAAGGATACCGACATTGAGATCAAACACACGTAGCGAGGTCATCATGCGCAAACCCGAGGTGTTCAAGATGGCTTGCCTTCGGGATATTCAAAGACTCTTTGGCGAAGGTGCACGGACACCGTTTTACGCTGGCTTTGGAAACCGGATCACGGACGCGCTGTCGTACAGGAGCGTCAATATACCTAGCGCACGAATATTCACGATCGATCCGAGTGGCGAAGTTAAGATGGAGCTCCTAGAGCTAGCGGGCTACAAGTCCTCGTGAGTCGTCCGGTTCGATGACTCTCGAGATGCATACACACCCTCCCTTTTTTCAGGTACATTCATCTGACCGACCTCGTCGATCAAATGTTTCCACCCATTAACATCAATCGAAAATGGGCAGCCGATTTCACGGATCTGAACTACTGGCGAACGCCCGTGCAGGAATTTCCACTTCCGGATTTGACGCCGCCTTCACCGGCGCTCAGTGCACGTTCGGACACTTCCTCCCAGAGCGCGTTTGCGCGTCTGCGCAACTTTAGCCTTGTCACAAGCCGACAGCCGACGCTCGCAAGGCTGCCAGACAGTGGCGTGGACGGGGGGTATCGGAGCAGCCATTTGCGTCAAATGTCGTCGTTTGAACGGTTAGGCAGTCGGTTGGCCGCTCTTGCACAGTCGTCTTCGTCGTATGGTATCGACGATGGGACCGGCAGCGGCAGCGGAACCTTTCCCTCACGGTCCTCGGGGTCGGCGTCCTCGACGTATCTGGATTCGGAGGAAGACGAGGGCGAGGTTGGGTCGGGCGGGGAGCTGAAAAAGCGAAGACGACCGCGGAGTACGAGTATGTCGAGTATGCCGGGTTCGTTGGACGATATGCGTTTTGCGTTGGACGACGAGGGGGAGGAAGAGGAGGAAGGAGAGGAAGAGGGTGTGTACGAGGGCGAGAACGAAGAAGAGGCTGCGGAGGAGGCGTTCGACGAGGATTTCTTGGCGGCGGGCGAGATGCAGAACGTGCCGTTCTTGTGAGGTCATCGTTCAGCGGCATCGGTATCACCGACGCAGGCCGGGGAGACATTTCATTCGTGGAAGTAATCGGACCGTACGAGAAATATTAATGATGCAAGGGGGACCCTGTACAATCTACCTGCTAGCGTTGTACAACAGTTACTAATTCAACTGGAGGCATGACAATCGTGTCTTTTCTTTCTTTCTCGTAGACAATCGATTCTCCTGGACTCAAAGGGACAGGATACCTAGGAACTCCCCGTGTAAACCTTCAAGTCACTGAAGCCAAGCGCCGCAACGACGATGATATGGGGGTGCCCACGAACTCAGCACGCGATACGCAAGATGCGCCCCTTTACCCATCATCCTGCCTTGGTACACCATCGATTGAGCGTCGAGACCAACGAAAACGAGCTGTTAATTGTCTGAACGATTTGATATCATTGTATTGACTTCCCACAGTGCCCACTAACATGGCTGACGCATGTTGCAGTCCGCTCGCCATTGCTGGGATAAGTGGGATCTGATTCCTGAAGGGTAGTACAACTTGGTCCTGCCAACTGGGTATCTAGACGGCGTCATCAAAAACACCACCAACAACTTGAATCAATCAGCGACACTGTACATCAACAAACTATTAAGCGATTATAAAGTCTCTAATGTTCCCGTAAAGAAAAAAGGACAGAGAAAGATAGAGAAAGGAAAGATGATAAAATGTTCCAAAGAGGGCGTAGGTCTAGGATGGATGTCGTACAAGCGCTACTTGTTGCGTGGGAGAAAAGCGAGCTTGCACTCCATGGCAGCTGGAAAGATAACCTAGACAGGATAAGTACGACGAGTTCATGGACCGAGCTCGTACACTTACAAAGGCAACCTTGATTTCCATGCTTTTCTCGTTGGTTTCAGGGGGTGCCGTGACGTTAAAGTTCCTCACCAAAGCTGCAACTGTGATTCTGAGCATCATATAAGCCAAATTCATCCCGCCACACTGGCGACTTCCAGTCCCAAACGGCATCAGGTACTGCGCCATCTGTGCGACGGCGTCTGTCCCCTGAAGCCATCGTTCGGGAATGAAGCTATCCGGAGAAGGAAATATGGTAGGATCACGGTGCATCGACCAGCCTTGCGTCGCAATTACTGTCCCTGGAGGTAGGGCGTAACCCATCAAATCAAATGGCTCATCCAAGGCACCATTCTTGGAAATCGAAGACGGAACGACGCGTTCTAGTTCGCTGGGACCTGCAGTATACAAGCGGAGACCTGCGTAAAATGAGTTGCCTGCCTCGTTGTAATCGCCAAGGAGATGCGCTACCTTCTTTGATAAACGCATTCAAATAGGGAAGCTTCTGCAAGATGGACAAATCTGGAAAAATATGGGCATCGGGCATGGCTTGGTCAAGCTCTGCTTGCAGCTTGCTCATCACATCTGGCCTGCGAGTCAATTCCCAGAAAAAGTAAGACATTGAGTTGGATGTGGTGTCGGATCCCGCGATCCTAGAGCGTTATTATCAAATTCAGAATCGCATCTCGAAACGGAAAAAGAAACGAACGTGTGTCCCATCAATTCTGAAATGATATCGTGGTCAGGCATCTGCTGATCGGGAGAGTACTGATATTCGAGCAGACGCTGCAGCAGAGTGACTCTGTCGGAATCCGAGGTGACACCCATGCCTTGCTTGGCGCGCATCTCATATACGCGAGCTCCGACAAACTAGAGAAATGCGTGAATCAAAAAGGGAGAGAAAGATATGTAGGTGAATGTTAACCTCGCCAATAATCTTGTCAGAGTCGCAAATCTGACGCCATCGTTTGCCAGGAATGCGAGAAACCAAACCCCATAAGCATGACGGCATCGTGCTTCGCTGAGTGGCCAGTGAGCATGTACCTCGCGCATCTCTAGTTGGACTTACGACAATTCCTCTCTTTGGGAAGTCAAAAATGGCCGTCGCAATGGGATCCATTCCACCGAGGATCCATTTGGCAAGGGCGCCCTGGCGATAGCCGTGGGAGGATGTAATGATAACATCAACCATAAAGTGACGGAACAGGGTGAGGCAGTCCAAAGGATATTTTCCGCCGATGTGCTCGAGTGCCTAGAGCGTCACTGAGACGTTGGGAGGGGAAAACAAGAAGCGACATACGGCCACGAGCTCTAAAACATGTTCGTGTGCTTCGGGCTGGAACAGGGCCAAGTTTGGGTGGATATAATGCTGGAAATACGCCTTGCGTCGCACAGCGTGCCCGACGTGATCGAGGGTAGTCATTCTGGGATCAAATGAGTACCCGTGTCAGAGCAAGAGAGAAATAGGCATACGCATGGTCGTTCTCGTTCCTACAAAAATGGTGAGCGGTCGGATAGAATGGTGCAAGAGGTACACACGTGAGCAGGCTCTTATAGAACCTGGACTTGTCAAACTTGTGGATCGAGTAGACGCTCCGCATGGACGTGATGTCCTTGAAGATCACCTTGTTGGGACCGACCCGTACGACGGGGCCGTATTCCTCAAAGAGGCGGTGGTTGGTCTTGCATTGCTGGAGACGGAGGACGTGCGTGGTCATCCAGAGATCGGACACGGCGGCATACCAGGGGCCGGGGATGGGGGAAAGCGGGGACAAGAAGAGGTTGTAGATGGCGCGGAGGACGAGGTAGACGACGGCGAGGGCGAGGGTGACGAGGGCGGCGTGGTGGGATATCCAAGAAAGGGACGGAACCATCGTGACGGGGGATGGGGATGGACGGGACAGGCTGGGGTTTTATATGATGTCCTCGGAGGTGTGACGCAAAACATATGATAACAAGCGTGACTTTGCGAATTCCAGCGACGTCATAGAAAAAGCGGATCGACTTTCCAGACCTGGAATGCAAAGGACATGCGTGACATCCGGTGAGTTTATCGGTCGCTGTGCGCGTCCAAGGTCAATCCAAGAAGTCGGCCTGCGCGAAAAAGTACCGAACCTCCGTCCACATGGCGCTGCGGGGTCGTCCGTCTCCACCCTCATTTATGTCCGCTGTTCGAATACGTCAAATCACCGCAGGAATGCTCGGCGGCCCGCGTTAATGAACCTCCGTCGTGTACAAGGCACCGGGTTCCTTGATTGATTTTCATGCCCGAGTTCCTTTGGAAACAGGCAACTCCAGATCATCGTCGCCCGCATGTCGTCCCCCCGAGATCACAACAATAAGGCGCTGGCGAGCCAAACCCGGCACGTCGAATTAAGAAGAGGAAACGTCCAGCGACGGAGCGAGATGCATGGCAACGAGGTTATGAAAATCGACTCGGTGGCGGACGCCGCACTGGAGGTCGAGGCGAGGCGATTCTGGACGTACTAAGATCCGTGTCGAGACCTCCAAACCACGTGACCGCGGCGTTCCCTAGATGGGCAGATTGGTCGGCGAGGTCGGAGTCGGAGTCTCCACGGTAGTTACACTCTGTACCACTGACCATGCCGCGTCGGAGTTTGCAATGTACACCTTGGAATGCCGGTGCTTCCCGCACATCCACACCCAGATTTCCTCTTCCCTTTCATGTCTCCACAATTTAATCGCCTAGACCGTCACTCCATCACCCGCTCCCTCCGGAACTCCCTATCACCTTCTCTAACTCTAAAATGACACCTTCGTAGGCCATAATGTGCATCACACGCCACCGCAGCTCCTCGGAAAATGTAGCTGGCTCTCGCTTTTTATATGCAGCCGGCTCACGTCCTAGATCATGGCTTGAAACTACTTGTCAAATTGTACAGTAAACCTGCTTGCCCTTGCTAGACGGGAGCACAGAAAGTCGAACGTCAAGGCGAGCACATGCCAAGTCACAGTCTACCAATTTAGAATGCAATGTGTCCAGGATCCGACTTTTGCAAGAATCGATTTCGTTGGCAAAGTGGTTATTTGATCGCCATCGGAAATGAAAACGATCATCAACTATGTGCGCCCTGTGTATATTGTTTTTAGAACATTGCTTTGGCGTCATTCTGATGCAGGACCAGTCGGTATTTCTTTCTAATAAAGTGATACCCATCGAGCCCTCATCCGGCCTACCTGTCAGTTTTACTTAATCCTGCTGAATTCGGGCGCCTGTCGCCATCTTTATCCAGATTTCATCTAAATTGCCAAGGTGCCACCCCTGGCAAACACCGACAGCATGGTGTCTCCTCGGGAAAATGTTACCCCATCAAACCTGCACGATCCATGAATCATTGAAGTACGACTTAGTCGTAGATTAGATCGGATGCTCTCAATGGCCAACTGCCACGGCCAACCAGAAGCGCCTGTCTTTCGAGTTCCGCAAACCCAGCATGTGCGTAAAAGATGCCAAGTTTCCTCTTAGATCTCCAACCTCCATACGGGAACTGATGTATCGGGTCTTTTTTTTCCAGTGACGTGGCGTACTTCTGGAGTGAACGTTATCACGAGGGAACAGGCCGTGTGCGCTCGGCAATGCCATGACCACTGATGACGTCGTAAGACAACACTTCGTAGCGGGGTACGTCGTTTCTTCCTCTACGACTCTCTGACAAAGCGTCCAGACTCGCGAACACCGTTATGATCTTGAGATGCCAGTATGTGTGATCAATTTAACGACTGCTTGCCTTCTTGACGAGGCAAGAGTACAGGTCGATGAGCTGATGTTAGCGTGCCTGGCCAGACACGGTACTCGGATCATGGCTTACCAGATCGGTCATGTATGTGTGAGACAGCTTGCCAATTCAACTAGGATAGCATTCTGTCATACATGCCCAAGTCGCACATCATACTACATTTATTCAAAGAACACCATAATAAAAGCTGACCAGCAGCAAGTCCATCCTTCCGCTCCGGCTACTCGTCATCATAAACCAGTGCCAATTTTGCTAAACTCTGCATATCCGAGTCCAATTTTAAACACTCTGTCAAGACTGTCCTGTGCGTTGCATCCCACTATTGTGCCCTCCCCGTCTTTTTTCGGTATGACTGCGCACACGAAGGACCTTGTGCAGGGCTTGGTGACTTCGTATTTGTTATGTCGGTTGCATTTCACACATTTGTTTTTGATACACGCTGCCTGGTCATTCGTAGGATTAAATGTGCAGGAGGACTCGAAGGTCAACTTCTTGTTCTTGGCGTTCGCCTCATGGGCAGCTTCTGCATTCAGCTGGAGATAATAATTAGGACTCGACCTAGTACGGGTGTCAGCCATGTCACGACATTGGCAAGCATTTCACTCACTGGGGGGGAGGTTCCTCTGGATAACGATCAGCCCTCGCGGACACACTCGAATGATCACCATTGTAGTCAGCCTTTGAGGCTTTGAGCCAGTATAATTTCATGGTGGATGTTAGCCTGGTCGCGACATGGGCAAACATCTCGCACACTCTGTGGGCTTGCAGATAACCTCTGTAGCTTGGCATTTACCGTGAACGCAGTGATTCACATAACCCGTACATTCGGTGTTGCTATTGACGTGCCGCTCGGTATGTCGATATGCATGTGACCTTGTGTCGGAAAACTTAGGCGGCTGTGCGGGCGCTCGATTGAACCCGGGGTTCGCCGTGGGTCACCTTCTTGCGAGCGAGCACCGCATTGCACCGCCATCCGCTAAGTTTTTCCAGATAACGGGACATAATCATGCACACTCAATATAGACTAATACATTCCAAAAGCCATGATTTTGCACACAGAATGGAAAATAGCACTGTTGAACTGACCAAAATTTAGATGCATGTACTTAGAGACAGTTTTTTATTGATAATTCCATGAAGATTAACTACTTGAAGCATGACCTCCACATGAACTAAATGTGTTTTGTTGTAGTTGAGGCAAGTGATGGTGCTGGCGCAAGTGATGGTGGATTACTGTAATTACAAATAATGGTGCCTAGATTTTTCCGACATGGGGCAAGTCCTCATGCCACACAAAACACCAGACAAGTCATTTATTCAAAGAATATCATAAGTAAAAGCTGGCCAGCAGCAAGTCCAACCATCCACTCCAGCTTCTTGTCATCATAAACTGGTGCCAAATTTGCGAAAATTTTCTTCTCCCCATGCAACTATGAACAGTTTGGTAAGATGATGGTCATTGTTGCATCCCACTAGTGTGTCTGGGCCATCTCCCTTTGATACGGCCGCGCATATTGGCATGGTTTCATGGCAGTTGCCTTTGCGAAAATAAAGTCTGTTGTCAGTGTCGCATACCGTGAGCCAGTTATTGATACATGCTCCCAGGGGATTCATAGAATCATATTTGCAGTAACTAGAGCCAATGATCAATTTTTTGTTCCCGATGTTTGTGTTATAGGCAGCTTGTACATTCCTTTGATACCGATAGATTTTCAACCTAGTGCCGGTGTCAGCCCTGTTACGACATTGGCAAGCATCTATGGCGTGATATCTGCATATTTAATCCATCATGGTTTTCGGGGCCCATCACGTTATGTAAGGCCTCCCACATTTTTTTTGTGGTCATCACTCCTCAGTTTTTTTTTCTAATGGCCACCTCATTTTTTTTATTGTGCATCTTTTTTTTTTCAATGACCACTTCTTTTTTTTTAATCACACATTTTTTTTTTACAGCCATTGCGTTTTTTTTCAAGATCATTGACAAGTTTTGTTTATTATTGTAAATACAGTTTATCAAAGATACGGTAACAACACAGTAAACTAACTTGTATCTGAGTCAATGGTATTGTTGTCATTGAGCTTTAAATCTCTGACGAGTCCCTTGCACACATCTGTAATATACTCATTTGCATGTCAAAAGCCAACTCCTTCTTCAAGGACGCGGAACATCTGCTTCCAGCAGCCATCACCCATGCAACCAAATTGCATCTCCCAAAAGCACCTGACTGCGTCATCAAATGGCTGTGGATTCACAGCATCAAGTAAGAACCGACCCATGCCATTCCACCAAACTGTATGCCAGTCCTGTTGACATGCAGCTGGGTTTCTGCAATCTGCCATGTGGGCAGGGATTGATGGTGGTCGAGTAGCAATAACTTTACAGTGTTCGTCAAGTACAGCCTTTGCAATGGTCAATGCAACAAAAGTGTCATAGCCTATCAGTCAATGATGGTCACCATTGATTTCTTGCAGCGAAATCTTGAGAAGAGCACAGAATCCATGTGTGAAAAATTTTGGAACCTTGAAGAGGTAACCGAGTTCCATGTACTCTGCTGGGTGGTACGAGAACCTGGCTTCCCAGATGTGGTCGATGGCAACATCATGTATTGAAGGGCAACAGTACTTGTCGACAAATGTCAACAGGCCACGAAGGTTTTCGTGTGAATACTTGCCACGTGAAGCAGCATTGGAAAGACTGTAAGAGCTCAGCACAGAAATCATGTTGTAAAGAGTAATACTCATGGCCCATAGACGTGTTGAAGGAACATGTCGAAAATCACCTCTTTTTCGCCCAGTAAGCGAATTGGATTACCATAATCCTTTCCTTCTAGAGGCTTCTTACTCTTCATTCCCTTATCACCTCCTCTCGAAGAGCAATGGTTGCCCTCGTCTTCATTACCCTTGTCTCTGGCTTCCTCATCTCCACGCTCCCTGTTAGGCTGGTCTCCAAGTTCTTTGTCTTTTTCCTCAGTATGTTTCCATTTGTGCTTGTTTGGGAGATGAAACATGTCAGAAAATAGACCAGACTGCTTTGTAAGTATATCCTCGTGCAACTTGTAAAGCACATTTCTGACCTATCAACAATCAGATAACTTCTCGATGAAATTAATAAATACGCACAAGAAAAACATGTGTTCCCTGGGGATAGTAGAAGTCAGGATGTCTATGGGGTTGCATGGCTTGAACGAGTGATGATCATGATGAGGTCAATGATGGGACCCAACAAATAATCACAGTGACTGGGAATCAAAAAGAAACTCCAATAAGTCAATGGACACTACGTAAACAATTTCAGGGACCAGTACTTGATTAGGTCATAGGTAAGAATATCATAGATGCTAATAGAACACCTTGTTGGGATCAGACAGGTGCATGTGAGACTCAGAACCATAATTGGAGTTGGTCTCCTGGTTGGATGTTAGCTGATTGTGATAGTTGAACTTGTCAGAGTGGAATGATTTTCAGTCTTCCATCATACATGTCCCTGCATTGCAATCCAGTGGCATTGCTTACAAGTGAGACTTGCACCTGCAAGGACACTTGATTGAATGGGTCTGAAATTGTCTGGAGGAAGCCCTGGGGATGTGTAGGGCGTGTATGGATCGCTGATGGAACAGTCATCGATGCCAGCTTCAGCTTCAGCATCATGGAGGCAGTTCCGCCTCCACTCCTCAACATCAAGCATATGAATGTGACCTTAGAGAGTATGGAATGCTGTTCGTGAGAAGAGAGCCTAAGAAAAATGGAACATATTGAGTGTTGTCAAAGTATAGCACTGAGGGAACAAACCGAGAGATTCCCTCCATCTGATATTCATCGACGTGTGACTCAAAAAGGCACTTCTGGATGAAATTTTGCAGGTGCTCATTGGCGAAGTTGATGCAAAACTGGTCAAGCGAGTTGGGGCAGCTGGTCATGTTTTGGGGGCTGGAGAGGTCAAAGAGGCCGATGAAAGTGTTGAATTCTTCATGGCAAAGGTGCTGATTGATATATTCATTCAGCCATGAGAACAGGAGAGAATAAAGAGTCTTGGCAAGATTGTTGCAGTCATCTGAGGTGCCATCCGGATCAAGAAAAACAGTACAGAGCTTTTTCTTGACGAGCTTCATCTTGTAAGCAAGCAAGCTCTCAAGTGCTGAAGGCTGGATGCCAAGTAAAGTCCAGATTGCCAAGGTGAAGGATGGCAGCGATGAGTCGGCACATCTGAGTAACGTGGTGCTTGGACAAGCCCAGAGACTTGAGGAGCTGTTCAAAGCGGTTGGTATTGTCATCTCGAATGCCGTTGGGATGAGTGCCAGAACCAGCGTGCTGATTGAGATCAGTACTGGGTTTTACTGCTAAGACAAAGGTGTTGCCGCTTCTCAGGAGATGCACCAGCCATCAAGTAGTAGAAGATATGGAAGTTGCATTTCCCAGATGGAACAACCACCACCTTTTTTAGTGCGTCTCATGTGGTAGTACATAGGCATTGTCCATGAGTTGAAGAATGTGGGGAGGATGGGAGATTTGTTCTCGGTGGTGTTGTGATAGTCTGCAGCATGCTTTTGGACAACAGAGCTGGTATCGGAGATGTCATACTTGTGGGAGTTGATGGCAACAAGCATGGAGGAGTCAATGCTGGTGCAGATGGTATCTGCCATGAAGTGCTTGCAGTGAGTCATCCCAGTGGATTGCCTGTTCAGTAGGGTGCCGTCAGTGAGGTCAGCAATGATAACCTGTTAACAAGAAATGTACGAATTCGAGAAACAACATGTGAATGCTGAGTCATCAGCAAGATCGAAGAAAATAGGCAAATGAGGTTGACATGGTTTATTTCACATCTACATTGTTGCGAGACTCAAGTTTCAATGGCACAAACAAAACAAATGGTTACAAATTCTCTGAAAAAGGTAGATCAACTATGATGGACAAGAAAGTAAGTTAAAAGGTAGATCAACTATGACAACAAGAAGGTTTTCAAAAAAAATCAGCAACATCATCAAATCAGCAAGTCATGAATTTCTGAATAAAGCATGAAACAACCTCCAGTTTCGAAGTTATCTTTGTCCCGTACATAAAAATGCTTGTTGCATTCGGTGAGTCAGGATGATGGTGGAGACAAAACAACATGTCACTCGTAGTAACTTCAACCTCTTTGAGAACACATGAAGGATGAGGTGATTGAATCTTGGCCAAAGGAACTGCATTCAATGTGGCTATTAACATCATAAATTGCTGAGTAGTTAGCATAATCATAGATACGCACCACCTTTCAGTTTTTTCATAGTGGGTGGTGACTGAATGGGAGATTGTACATTTTGCTTACCTGTTGACAAAAGTAAGCAGCCACTCAATAGCATGTTTAAAAATATGTACCAGCTCGACAAGGTGGGCTAAATTGTTCAATGGTCAAGAATGAACCTGCAGAATCAGTGAAGG